>JAULBU010071340.1:0-10485 GCA_032358235.1 Odonthalia washingtoniensis | reverse complement strand
CAGACGTATCTGAAGAAAATGATGATAATGAGATCAAATAAGTTGCTACGGAGCCTACAGCTGATAAAGCACAAAATGCCACCCTAGTGTCTAATGACGATAACGTGGTAGAAGGGGAGGAGCCCGAAGATAACACCGTATCTGAAGAGGACACCATCACAACTGAAGGTGCTGAAGAAGTTATGGATACTAAAGAACCTACTCCCCAACAGGAGGTATCAGATGACAAATATGCTGAGGTTGAAGCCGAAACGATCGTGCAAGGTGAGGGGCGCAACGCAGAAGACAGCAAGAGACTATACGTCAAGCAGATAGGCCAGACGAGAAAAATAATGAGGAAGAGGAATCAGCGCCACCTGCTGTAGCTACTGTTGCGGAAGCGCAATATGAGGCACTAAAACAAAAACGAGATGACATTCCCCATACTGATCATGCGCCTGCTGTTAAAGATGAACCGACTACTGAAAGAGAGGATGAAGCGAAAGTCGCTACTGCTACCGAGGATGTTGTTGTTGATGAAACCAAATCAGAAATCGTTGAAGATGTTTCGAAACAAGTTGAAGATCCGATGGCAGAACGAGATATTATATCGACTGTCGACGACACTACAGAAAGTAACAGCGTTACCACGGGGGAGCCGAAGGATGATTCGATTGTAATTGCTAATGTGGCGGACGAGCCTTCTGACGTGAATGAAACAGAAGCTGAAGTTCAAGATACGTAAACGCCGGTGAACGATACATAAGACAAGGCTGAGGCACCTGCTTGAGCTGAACTAGACGAAGTTACTACTGTAATCGATACTGAAGAAGAGTCTTCTGTTGCGATTGAACCTAAGGTTGTCGAAGCAAGTAGAGAGCTACCAGCAACGATCACAAACGTTGGCGCAGACGCTGAAGAAGCGTCAGAGACAGTAGTCGAACAAGAGGTAGGTGTAGACAAGGAAATTATCGATGACGAGCCCTCTTCTACTACGACAGGTGCAGTTGATACAGAGGAAGATGTACGGGAGTACCAGACGAACAAGTCGGTCAAGTGACTGAGATACCCACTTCAACACGAGTATTAACAGAGGAAGATGGTACGCAATCAATCATTAGAGATGTCGATATGGCTGAAGAGGCACCTGAAGGTGTTCCAAAGGAAGGAGAAAAGTTAATGAAGATGTAGATGAAACATTTGTAAAAGAAACTTCACCGCCATCTGTAACCGAATCACGAGAGTTTAATATGGTATCAACTACGGCTGCGAAATATGACGTTCAAGTTTAAGAAGTCGACAGTGTTGTCGCAGGTGTTAATGGCGCTGCTGTACAAGAAGTGGAAGAAGGTGAAGTAATAGCATTAATTACGGATTCGATGACAGCAGCAGACGAGGAGGAAGAACAGTTGATTGGACTAAAAAATGACAACCGATTTCAAAGGAAAAATGGAGGATGCTCCCGAAAAGAAAGATAATGATAAAAATCAAGAAGAATCTCCTGAGTCAGGTGATGTTGAAAAACAAATGTCTGGTGATCGGGACAAAGGGAAAGATGTCCTGAATGACACATTATGAAGATGGCGACGATAAACGCGCCGAAGATGCTGAGGACGAAAATGATAAAGGTGGGGATGAAAGTGCACAGAAATCAACCGATTTAGTTGCAAAAGATGAACTGAAGGATGAAGATGGAGAACAAAGTGAGCCTAGTGAACATAAAGAAGGGACCAAAAGAAAAGATGATGCGGATGACGAAGGAAGTGAGGGCTTAGTTGGCACGAGGATACTGAATAATGCTTTAGAAGAAAGCTCAATTTGGAGCTCAAGTCAATTACGAACCTGACCCGCAACGACAAAGCAACGAAGGGGAACGGGAGCTAAATAGAGGAACTACCCATCAACGTTGCAGACGACCGCGCATGTAACTACGAAGTTCGCCCCATGACCCCTGTACGTGTTTGGGATCGATGCCGACGTCCTCAAGGAAGGCACGAACAGCAGAAAGGGCATAAGGGTTGTTAGACAAGGCGTTCGGAGGGACAAGAGGAATAACGGGGACCAAGTTCACATCTGACACCGGCATGCGGTTCACTTGACCCATAATCGGGTAATAACCAGGAGACGCCTGCGTACTAGAGGAGTGAACAGGAGGTATAGGAGTTGATGGAATTTGTCGTGAAGCACCCTCCATGATGGCGACAGTGATGAGAGTTGGAGAGGAGAGAATGATACGTACACCGACCGGTCGGTGATGAGGCAAGACAAGCATCGTCGACGATTTGAGAACAAGTCAACGAGGAACCAATATGGAGTTGGAAGTTTGAATCAACCTCCTGCACTTTTCTTTAGTACACTTCCGTCTTAGAGGGGGGGGTGATGTAGTGCAATGAAAATCCGCCATTATGGCGATAGTATTTTTAGATTTTATTTTTTATTTTTTTATTTTCTACGCTACAGTAGCTGTGCACCCAGGTGCCAGCCATGCTTAGCGGAGATTATTTTTTACTTTTTATTTTTTAGTTTCTACTTTTACCTTCGCCGGCGCAAGTGATCCTCGAGATCGCTGCGCAGGCGCCCAATTTGACTATATATGCTGTGCTCCAGCGGG
The DNA here is from genome assembly GCA_032358235.1 of Odonthalia washingtoniensis. Classification (NCBI taxonomy): domain Eukaryota; phylum Rhodophyta; class Florideophyceae; order Ceramiales; family Rhodomelaceae; genus Odonthalia; species Odonthalia washingtoniensis. The sequence continues at coordinate 7,895 of JAULBU010071340.1, read as the reverse complement.
GGTCTCAGTCCAATGAATAAACTCAAGCGTAATCCGAATTCTCATCCGCCCCCAAGGTGCAATAGTCAACATACCGACACGCCCCAGGCTATGCTAGTGAAAATTCATACTTCGTCTTCACAATGCGCGAGCTTCGACTCCTGACTTACAACCAGGGTGACGGTCGAAGTACAACCGCCAGCCGTTGGCGCTACGCACACCGAACGGTGAGGTTAAGAACACCTTTTATTTCATCCTTCGCCTTTGTCGTAAGCTGCCGGCGCCAGGTACGACTGCCAGTACCTGACCGGAGCCATCAACAAAACTCTACCAACCAACAGCTACCCGGAAAGGGGACCACGAACCTCCCAGTGCCTCCGACGCGTGAACAGCGAACCTTTTTCTCTGGTTTGTTTCCGTTCACCGCAGGACGTTGCACTACATAAATCTGCACGTTGGTTCTTAGTATCAGTAAAAATAATTTTTAAGATTCCATCGTGATGTAGACTTCTTATAAAATGGTAACTTAAATCAATGTGCTTGGTTCTGTCCATATATCCAATTGTATTCTTTAACCATTTAATGCAAGTTTGGTTGTCTTCGAACAGCGACAGCTCAGAATTAAATTTATATATTTCTTCGTTTATATTCTTTAAACCTAAACCCGTACGTATTGCTTCTGCTGAGCTTATAAACTCAGCTTCAGCTGTTTACAACGCATTGGTTTTAGATTTTAATGATTTCCATGATATTAAGTAATTATTCCAATATACACAATTACCTATCGTGCTTTTACGATCAGTCATGTCGTCAGCAAATGAAGCATCAGACCATACATCGATCACGCTTGTAAATTCCTGATTTTTCTCTTGTTGGTAGTAAGGAAAATATAGACATAAATCGTTTTCTTTTAAATAACGAAGTATCCCTTTTAAATATTTCCAAATAGTTTTGTTGTGATTTGAACAATATCTAGCCATTATATTTACGACATAAGTAATATAAAATCTTACACATCTTGCAATATAAAGAAGTTTTCCAAGTAATCTTCTATATTTGTCAATAACAATTGCATCTGGAACATTTTCCAGAGATGGCAATTTTAAACTTGGAGGTAGTGGTGTGGACAGACCCACAGCTGAATCCATCTCGTATTCTTTCAATATTTCTACAATACTCTCATTCATAGAAAGAGAAATGCCATCAACTTTGGTGATAACTTGAATTCCTAGAATTTCATTTGGGAATCCCAGTTCATGTATTTCGAATGTCATCCTTAGGTTTTTAACAATTTCAGCTCCTCTTGATTTGGTAGAACAGATAACTAAGTCGTCGATATGAAAGAAAATTAATTCAATGATTTCTTTTTCTGATCTATAGTAAAGACAAGGATCTATACTTGATCTTTTAAATCCATAAGAAATTAAATAATTTTCTAGAGTTTTATGCCATAATCTTGGAGCACGTGTGGTTCTATACATGGCTTTTAAAACTTTCCAACATTTTCCATTAGGTAGGTTCATTCCAGCAGGAGGATACATATAAAAGTCCTCGTCAGAAACAGCATTTAAAAATGCTGAAACAAAATCAATACTTGTTAAAGTATATTTATATTTCCACATGTATGCAAAAAAGGCAAATAATAATCGCAAAGTATCTAGATGTGGGGTTGGAGAAAAGGTATCTCCATAGTTAGTTTTCATTTCATAACCTCTGGCACAAAGTCTCATCTTGTACTGTATTCCTTTAATCTTATCAGAGTACTTCTTAGTGAATACTGGTCTCGAAGTTATTATCTCATGATTCTTTGGTATAGGTACAAATTCTAAAGCTTTATAACGATCCATTTTTCTCATTTCTTCAAAGATACTTTCTTTCCATTTATCCGCATCTACGTCGGCTAAAGCTTCCTTGATATTTCTCGGTATTTCGGGCATAGATTTACTAGATGTTGCATATCTTACGTGCTCTGGATCAACCTTCATAGAATTCTCATTTTCAGCTGGAACTCCATTAAAAAATATTAGAACCTTACCTAGAATATCATTGTTTAATCCAGGAAAATTATTTGGATGGTTTGTTGATGTTGAAGGTGCTTTTTCAACATGACCATTATCCAAATTTAAAACGATTAATTCGGTAGTATTTTCCACATATCCCATCATAATTGAATCTATGCTTGGAGAATCTAGTTTGTTTTGTTTGAGCTTTTGAATGTAAATTTGTACCTTACATCCAAATGGAACAAGCCGCTCATAATTTTCTTGTAACCCATAACGTAGGTAAAATGGAGTTGCATTGTTCAAAGAATAATGAGGTGAACGATTATATAGGAATACAGCTTGTAGTAGGGCAAAAGACCAAAACGTTGTAGGTAGTTTCGACTCTAATACCATAACTCTAGTTTTATCCAAGATAGTTCTGTTGAAGCATTCAGCAATTCACATTTCTTCAAGTGTAGCGACTGAGGAGAATTCTTGTCTTATATTATTGCTTATACAAATTTGTTGAAAGGATTTAGCTAGGTATTCAGATCCTTGATCAGAACGCACACAGGAAATAGTAATTTGTCCATTCTCTATAAGTTCTAGGAATCCTTTGTAAATATCTGATTTCTTATTGAGTAAAGTAACATGAGCATATCGACTTGCATCGTCAATATAAGATACAAAATATTAATAACCATCCACCGAAACCATAGGTAATTCACAAATATCAGAGTGAATTATTTCATAAAGATGACGGTGTAGCTTGTTTTAGTTACGTCTTGGTCTATTCCTGGTTGCCTTTGAGGCAATACATAAATCGCATGGATAGTTCGCATCTGGACTGACTTTGAGCGGTAAATGCTTCAAAGTTTTTGTAGATAGGTGCCCAGATGCTGAGTGTAAATTATATGAAACTTTTCTTGGAACTTTCTTCTTATATTCAACAACAAGTAAATTTTCTTTGATGTGTAATTTAGCTAATCTTTGGTCTCCAAGAATTAAGAATCTATTTTTATTAATCCATTCGTATCTTACACCTTTGTCTTCCAGATCATTTAACGAAATCAAATTCGTTTTTAACTCCGGTACATAGTAAACATTTTTAAACGTAATAGTGGAAAACTCGGTTTCTATGGTTACAGTGCCTTTTCCAGTAATAGGTAAATCACCGGCGGCAGAATATAGTGATTCTTCTAAATTAGATAGTTCGCCGTCAAACATTGACAAATTACCAAAGAAATGATCTGTAGCACAAGTATCCAATAATATATCTCTTTCTGAACCTTTAGCAGTGATATTTGCTTTCATAACGCAATTCATTTCCACATGAGGTTTATTATTACCTTTAAACCTTTTGGATTTGGGATTTAAAAAACAATAGTCCGCAGTATGTCCATCTTTGTTACAAAAATCACAATGATAAACCTTCTTACTGCTTTTGCCAGCATCCCACTCATAATTTTGTTTCTTATTAAAATTTCTTCTGTTCGCATGAGCCTTATGTAAATCTTTCTTCTTACTTCCATATTTTAATTTAAAAGATGGGGTTGAAACATAAGTAATAATCTCTGTTATAAGCTTGTGATAATCATTATTGTCTTTAGTTGATTGGAAAAATAGGAACTCATTCAACCTGGTATCCTTTTCCAGGCCCTCCAGAATTATATCACACATTTGATCATCCTTACAATTGATATCCATAGCAATAAGTTCGTCAATAGCATCGGCTTTTCTTTGGAGATAGGTCGGGATGTGGTAAGAACAATTCTCAATTGTTACATCTCCAAGAATTCTTCTCCTTTTTTGTACATTTTGTTTGCTTGAAGAAGCTAAATGGCTATTTAATGCCTCCCAAACTACACGTGATCTTGTAAGGTTTCTTACTAGATAATAAACTTCATTAGAGATATTTTTCTTTAGTAAGAAGGTTGCTTTTGCTTCGTCATCGTGTTCATCAGTTGGTGCTTCTTTTGTTAAGTCGACATGTTCATTGAGGTTTTTGCTTTTTAATAAAGAAAGCATAAGGTCACTCCAAGTAATCCAGTTAAATCTGTTCAAGGGGACAATTTTGTTTTTATCAGACATGGTTATTTCTCGGGACTGTTAATCTGTTAAAAAAAAGCTATTAAATAATAATCTTTAGAAAAACATTTTAAGAGAAAAAAAATTCTGTTTAAAAAAAAACAGATGTTGTTGTGATCTCTACTGTCAAGGATAGTTATTGTTCGAGGAGACTCTGGTCTTAAGTAGGAAAATGTTTCGGATATAACAAATAGTTGCGTGTAAGTCACTCTCCTTGATTTCCTGTTTCAGTGACAAAACAAATAGTTGCGTGTCAGCCACTCTCTCCCAATTTCGTGGACCAATCTTGCAATAGAACTCATTTTCTCAACACTCAGGGACGAGAAGGTTTACATATCTCTTTAATTGTATCCAATCTATCATCCATCTCTCTATACCATTCACTCTTTTCTATTTTAAGCCCTTTAATGTCCCTATCAATCTTTACCCGCTTTTCTTCCAATTCTTTTAACTTTGATGCGTATTTGTATTCTTTCCCAGAAAACTTTTTTTTCAGTGCATCTATACGAATTTTCCATTCTTCTTCTACACCACCAAAGTTTTCTCTCTCCATATAGAAGGTTCCTTTGAAGGGTGTGAGTAATAATGGTGGTGACAATTTGTTCAAGTCCTTTTCGTCTTCTCTCTATTTTTCAGGGGTAGAGAAAGCTGTATTTATGATATTGTGCCGTTTTAGAAGAAATTCTAGGTCTAGATCTTCTGAAAGATGATTTACAGGTTTATGTTTAGTCTCCTCTACGTTCACAGGAAATGAAAGAGGGGATGACGGAGTGGGCAAAACCTTTTGCATTGTTTCAAAAGTTGAAATTGATATGCGATGAGATGATCTTCTGGAACGAACTGTGGCAGATACACTTTGAGGTTGAGTTGGTGCAATGTTTTTCTCACTAGAAGACGCTCTCGTATACTTTAGAAAATCTTTGATGAATCTAGGGTGGATTAAGTCTGGTACTTGCTCCCCTTCTTTCACTTCTGCGTAATCTGGGTTTGTGAAGTTAGGCTTGTTTCTGAATCTTGTTATTCTACACTTAGTAGAATCCTTAAATGGTATAAATGATATACGTCCCGGTCTACCTGTTTTCTTGTCCTTTTCCTTAGACAAGAATAAGGGAATTAGACAATATCTGTAAACAATTAAACAATCACTGCACAAAATTTGGTGACTTATGGAAATTTCAGTGAACAATTCTCGTTGATTATCAGACTTTCGCACAAAGTGCAAGAAAAAAGCATAGTACTAATCTGAAGAACCAATTTTATTGATGGAAGAGAGGTGTATATGGCAATGTTTTGATTTAATTTTAATTTAAGCAAGGAATACGAATGTTCAAATGTTTTGAAAGATTAAAATGATATCGAAAAGCATTTGCAGAATTATAATGTCTCCGAAACAGCTCTGCTGCCTTATGGAAGAATCGTGCCTCAAATGGTAAAAGTAGAAATATAGTTTTCAAAAACGTTAAAATGTAAACATATTGATTTCCGTATTTAAAAGAAGAAAAATAGGAAAATAAGAAAAGGGAGATACTTGCGTAATGTATCAAGGCATTATCAATTTTCAAATCAACGCTGTACATAGGTAAACGCTTAGCATATTAATCGGAACGGGCTAAAAAAAGCGGATGCCTTCTGCTTAAGACCCTTTCTCCAACTTAAGGACAGCTTTATTGCTTTCATTGTAAATAGCTCACGGTTATTCTTTGTCAAGTGACTTCAATATTCAAAATATTTCATGACATCACAAACATTATAGTAATGTAACATATATATTCTATTATCTTTTTGATCATCATCATCTTCTTCTTCTTTCTCTGTCATGATAGGTTATAATGTAATGAGATAGCTATGATATTCACCCATTTGGGTATTCTTAAGTAGCCGTATCATATGGATGGATATAATAGATCATTGCGTGCACACATTGTTTTCATTACTGTAGTTGACTCGTCTGAAACATGCGAAATATTACATAAAATGTACTCTTAAGGGAAAGCTCACATAAAGAGGAATCATGAATAGAAACACCACTACCCATATCATCGCTATTAAGAAAAAAGGACAATAACCTTAACATAATTGTCATCAAGCAAATGATTCGAACGGAGGAATTCTCACAGATTACGCAGAGATATGACTATCAATTTACACCTTATCATAAATCTTAATGTTTACTTACATGTTTTAATTCAGCAACGCATTGGACGAAGGGATTCAAGTACGCAATGAGATCATCTACACGTCGGTAAAAGGGAAAGCCATGTGGTCATGGTATGAAGTTCTAGTTCGCGATGGGGTTTTAAAGACTTTGCTAGGCAGTGGACGTCCGCATTCTGAAATCCTTTAAACTTTTTTTGATTCTCTACACCCTGTTATTGGATATAATGTTAACGATTAATTAATGTTAATATTTAATTAATGTTATTAACATTAATTATCGTATCTCTCGGAATGGCAAAAAATTAATTAATGTTAATAATCACAGCTGTAACAGATTGTTATTGCGGGCACCATTTTCGATTTTTTGAATTCAAATTCAAATATTTTCCTAACGACTACAACATGTATCATGATGGCCATAAATGACATATCCTACTCACTGATAAAAATTTTTTTCCGTTTTAAACAATACGGTGCTGATTTCTGAAGCTATGATAATTTGCATGTGTTGAAGAATTTTTCGCTTAACAATTCCAAGGAGCTTCCCGTGTTAGACTGCTATCATAGAAATATATCATGGTGTCAGGATCACCCATCATTGCTGCCTTCGCACGTGCGAACAGACAGCGTGTTCAACAATCTGGTTCCATGGCATCCCAAGTTCAACAAACAGATCCAACTTCAAGTGAATCAAATGACACTCACAAAGATATTACCGAGGGCTCGAAAAAAAATGCACATAGTGTGCACAATGTACTTCCAATCGCGACAAGAAGTGAAATAGTCGCATGGATGCGTAATGAATGCTCAGAACATGGATTAAAACGGTTGCCCACGAAGACAGTTTCCCACTTCCCGCAGTATTTTCGTGGCAACAAGATCGCTAACTTCATGAGAGCGAAGCGGCTGTGGGAGGACCGGGAAAAATACATCGACCGATCTACAATAGATAATGCTCGTGAGATCAACTCATCAATCACAAGAGCGAACGCCTCGGGACATCACCGTGTAAGATGCAAAGTGAGATCTGGTCGTGGAAGAAAGCGCGCAGCATGGGTAGAGGCACTACATCTGGAGTTGAGAGACGAATTTGATCGCTTGAGGCTTCTTGGTGTCAAGTTCAACCTTTCTACATTACGTCAGATCGCCAATCACATTTTATGGAACAGCTCCACGGAGGCGTTCAGTGCCAACATGATTGATCCGCTTTCTCAAAAACCGATACACCAAAAGATTGATGCATCCTGGATTCAATCATTTACGAATCGCTTTCGAATAGTCAGCCGTGCTCACACAGGAAAACATAGCTTGAGTGCTGCTAAGCAGATTGAAATTGAATTATCAGTTTCGGCACATTTGGGTAGAATAAGTGCATTACTTACAAGCGGTGTGTTGGATGAGAATGATGTGGAGAATGCCGACGAAACTCATTTTTTGTTTAACGTCGATAATGGGAGAACTCTTGGTTTCACTGGTGACACAGAGGTCAAATACGCGGATGTCGTCAGTGGTGGAGAGGGATTTACAATGCTTTTGCGGTTAGGTGGAGGTAGGGATGCACGTCTTGAGCCACCATTCCTGGTTTTCAAAAACAAAAATCGAAGCTACCCCATACAAGGTACACCAGACAATGTTCCAGGTGTGGCATATCGTACAGGTCCCAAAGGGTGGATTGATACGGCGGTATTA
>JAULBU010071329.1:0-10486 GCA_032358235.1 Odonthalia washingtoniensis | reverse complement strand
TCTGACCTGCGTTCCTGGACTTCTTTCTTTTTCAAACTTTTAATACCGCGCGGTCTTCTGCTGGAGGAATCTTCCGCTTCGATATGTTCTACATCATGCACTGTGTGAGGAACCGTGCGCTCCAATCCTATATTTTCGGTTGGTGTACCAATATTTTGTGTGAATGCACCTCTTTCAAAGTTACCAACGGATACATCGGCCTGATCACCTGTTGCTGTAACGTCGTTTTCAACCACCACTCCTTTGCCCCTTACATTTTCCATGATCGGTGCACCATTATTACGTGACCCGGCAATTTCTGAAACGTGGACTGGTTTTCCTACACTATTTCCTACATGAACGTCATTGGAATTCCTGTCTGATGTAACAGAGCCGTTCAATGGCTTCATTATTGGTCTATATGGCTCGAATAGATCGATATTGACACCTCCTGTTTCATCGACTGTACCAAATTTCGGAATAGCGTTCAAAAACTCTGCGTCCTCTACAAACTTAAATGTTGTTCCTATTCCAGGATTTTTGTCCTTTTCTCTTCGTCGTCTGCATTGAAATAAAGCATGGCACATTTTAACTAGTTCAACTTTTTGCAAGTTTACAGTTCAATTCATGAATAGTACCTGCCGGTAGCATTCGTTCCACGCCTGGCAATCTGCAGACACAGATGGCCATTTCGAACGTATAGATTGCTTCTAATGTTTCAACCCATACCGTGTCCGGCATATGTCTTCTACTCTAATCCACATAGTTTCGTCTATTTTCACAAGAATCTGTGTTTGCTCCACCCATGCTTTGGCTAAATACAATAGCTCTATCAGTTTCCACCGTGCTCCACTTCTCTTTCCTTCATCTTTACTATCCCTGTTTACCTTCATTTTTTATTCTTTGACACTCGAGGCCGCCCGGAACTATTCCTTTTTTGACTATTGTCACATTTCCTTCCTCATTATTCTCCCCGATCCCACCTGTACGGCCACCGATTAATCTACTTAAATAACGATGCCTCTCGTCCTCCCTTTCCACAGGTTCTATCTTCCTGTCCACAGCTGACCATACAATGTCGTCATCCAATACTTAATTATTTATTCGTCTCATAATGGTACATTCACCAGCACGTGTTTTTCTACTGCTTCATTTATCGTTTCTTGTAATGATCCTTCCTTAATTGCAAGACACCTAGCGTGATTTCTGTTTATACAACTCTCTCCATTAAAACCATTGAAGTGAATCTTTCTTCGAGCTCTTCCTGCTTCTGTCTCTGTGCCCTTCTACTTCGTCACTTTCAAACATTTCCCTCCCCACTTGGTTCTTATACTTTCCGTGTCGGAACTTCCGCTGCCCCCATTTCGTCCACTTATGCCTTCATTGGCTACTCTTACAGAACCCGCCAGCCTGTTCCTGTTCTCAGGCTCGTTACTGTTCCCAATTGGGGTTATGTCATCATGTGCACTGTTCTTCAGAATCGTTCTCCTCCTCCATTGCCTAGAACATCCACATTGTTATCATTCAGCTGTTGTTCCTCACTGTTATCAAACCTTCCCAATTAACGACCAGGATTTAACAATTTATGCAGCCTGCTTATTGCACTTTTCCCAGCTTTTTCCTTCTGTTCTGAATGTTATCACTAGGGATAAACTTTTCTGGTGTTTCATTCGATCAACGGTCAAATGTTTCAGTATTGATCACCATGTTCCCAGCTTGTGGTTTTCCGTAACCGTGACTTGACGCCACATTCCTGATTTCACACGTACGAACGGTTGCCTTCCCGAGTTCACAGCTCCCAATGTCGACCGGTGCCAACTCAATATGGGAAAGTATTTCTTCAAGATTCTTTCCAAGTTGTTTATCTTCAACAGATTGACATTTCCCTTCTCCACACCAGTATTCACAATCCATATTCTCCGTACTCATTGTTTTCCTCTCCCCACCTTCTGCGTGTCTCTCGAGATTATACCCCTCCGCTCTGGTTGATGTACATCACAGCTTTCCATTGAGAATTATGTGCCCGCAACGCAATAGTTTCCCTCACTTGCGTCTTTTTTATCCGTTTGCTCAGATGTCACCTCCTGTCGTGGCGTCCGATCCGGTTCTTGTTCCCGGGTGCACGGACGTCACATATTTCACAGAAAACGTCACATCATTGCGTGCAAAAGTTTTTAACGGTAAACCAATTACACTATTTATTTATTCAACGAATACTGAACATCATACATTGTCCGTGCTGTCATGCTGTACATTTCTGTGCCGTCTGTTTACGTGTTTTCCTCAGTTATGTGCTATAACCGTAATCTCTACCTTTGACTTTCGTTCCCATTCCTTTTTTAAATATTTTCATTTGCAGAGCGTAACTTTCTTGAATATTTTAAATTTCTTTGACTGGGTACAATGCAAGTTATTGAGTTCGTTGCTGCATTTTTCCGGAGAACTCAGCAACTACTTCAACACCCCATACATTAAAAACATCCCTAAAAAACTGCTTGATTCACTATTGCCCAACTGTTGAGTTTGGAACTCAACAGTTACAGTTCAACCCCTAACTGGAGATGCCCTTGAACATCTCTAGTTAGGAGGTGTTTAGTTCACAAATTAATTAGTTTATGATGTACACACGGTGGTATACAGGGTAGAGGAACGGGTAATATGAAAGAGGAAAATGGTGTTTTTACGGCAGAAAAATAATAAAAAGCTCTCAATTTGCACAAGTATATTGTTCTTATGTTCATCTGTTGGGAAATGAAAGCCAATCACAGCATAGTATATGTACTGTACGACGACTTTGCAGTGGTGGAACTATTGGAATGATTGTCGTATATGCTGGACAGTAGAAATTGATGTGATGGAATGTATGTATTGTAGAAGGTGTGATTTCACTGTGGAAATGGGAGTGAAATGAGGAAATGTTTAATTTTCATATAGTTGCTGTTGGAAAAATTCACGTTTCGTGCGAATGGACCATGTATTTGACATGGGAGTGTCAGCGAGTAAAAGAATAATATTCCGACTTTGCCTGACATTTCAAAGTTAGATGACCTCGCCGTGTGTTATAGGATTTGTGTAGGTAGGCTATGTAAAGGAAAAATCCATACAGGACTGTATGTGACAGGGCAAATCTGTGATATGGCAAACGTGTAGTATGTCCATTGCATGGAGATAGAAACGGTATATCGGATGGGGATCATGTGGAATGAGATAAATACCGGTACTTTTTCTATGGAAACACACAACTGCGTTGGCTGTCATTTCAAATTGACGGTATGAGGAAAGTGGAGACAAGAGTTAGATGTCGCAGAGGAAGCGTAATAAAGTTTATGGTTGTAAAACAAAAAGTCGGAGAGGGAAGCAGGCGGGCCAGCAGCAAAGATTAATGATTGAGGCAATTGTGCTTCAGCAACGACAACGAAAAATACAGGAACAACATGAAAATGTGCTGCACGAAATAGTTCTTGAAATGCAAGGAAATTCGGATAAGGATGATTTGGAACCAGACGACTAAGGCGATTATTTTATTCGAAAAAGTGGGGGATAACATAGGACTGGGGAGACATTTATTTTGTATCATAAATTGTGTGCGGAGTCAACATTCGTGGACATGTTCAACATTTCGAAAGGAGTGTACAAGAAAATCAGATTCGATCTTCTTTCCTATCGTCCGGAAGTTTGGGCAAGTACTGTTGGTTCATCTAAAAAAGGTTGGTCCAACAGAAACAAAAATATTGATTGTTCTCTCCTATTTCCGAACGGGCAAGTACGAAATAATGGGGACGGGATGTATGTGATTTCGCCAATAGAAGTTCGACAACTAGTTGCTGAATTCAGTGAACTTATTTCCGATCGCTATGGGATGGCTTTCTTCAATAGAAGGTCTTTAAAAATAGAGTAGATAGGAATTGAGCGACAATTTATTGAAAATAGTTTTCTTGGCTGCGCGGGCTTTCTGAAAAATGTTATAATACGGTCGAGGAACATGAATGATTGGCATGATACAGATTAAACTCAAGGTGTGATTGATGCAGATAACATCCATGCTGTTGAAGTGTGGGTAGACATGGACAATTTCTGCTTGGCATAGTCAAGAATTGAAATAGCTACATCTGGGGAAGGAAACTCACTCAGTAGTTCACCTGCTCTGAGAGATGTATTCAGTAGAAAAGTTGATTTAAATCATAAAACAGGGTATGTGGTGACTCCATCTTGTATAAAACGTCGTTTACTGTACTTCCGCGTGGATGTTCAGTATCCACAATGGCCTATATTTATAGAGACCGGCGAGTGTATGGAACAGTACAGGATAGATGTTATGAAAATGTACTTTCATGCATACGAAAAATTGTTGATATGTTCTTCAACACGTTTCGCAGGCGCCAAAAAGTTCTGGATACTACAAAACTGTTCAGTAAGGGGAGTGGCACTGGAAATATTCAGGAAGCTGTTGTTGTGCTTCACAACGTGATGGTCCGTATACATGATATGAAAGGAAGCAGTGGATAGTCATCTACAGCTACAGTCGAAGACATATTTCGAAAAAGGGAAATTGTAATATTAGAAAAGCAAGTTGGAATGGAGGAAATGAAAACTGATGATGTCACGGGCCATAAGGTAACAGATGGTGGACGGATTGGTAGAGGGGAAGAAGCAAAAGTGATATTGATCGATGAACATGAACGGCAGAATCTGGAAAAATATTTGAAAAATCACCTTTATGATAAATATTGTGAAGCGGAAAGTGTAGATAGAACAATGTAAGATAAAATGGCATGTGTTGATATGTGCAAAGAGGATATTGTATTGAAAAGTTACTTATCACACAGATTTTTGTGATACTGGGAACGGACACATTCAGATAACTGCATGTGAATGAATTAAATCTTCGCTATATTTTTAATCGATCGAATGCGTGAAGTCAATTTACACGTGTCTTTAAAATAAGGAAAAATTTGTTTCCTTGATTCGCACCGTCATGAGGTGGCACTTGTACGACGGCGGTATTTTTCTTTACAAACGTCAGATCGTACCGCAACAGGAAGGAGGGTTTCAAACGTCGGACATTCTTTGACAAATGGATGAAAAAGCGGAGCGGATGACGTCCGGTCCGCCATGAAGAAAAGAAGCGATGCACAGAAAAAATCAAAGTTATTTTAATAATAATCCAGCAGTTGCGGTCTATTCTCCATGCGGTGCATGAGGGTGTGGATGAGAATGAAATAGAGGTATTGGCATTGTCCACAAATAGCGTTTACGTGGGGAGCGTTCGAAGCTTTAGAAACTTCTTACGTTGGGTTTCTACCTGGATGAAGGAATATGCGGATATTAATCCTATATTTCCAGACTACATATTTGAAAGAAGATTTTCCATTCGCAAGGTGCTGTATTTTCGTAGAAATGAGGATCTACTTAGACATAGACAAGAGTTTGGATGCAGAGGGTAAATGGAATAGGATTTAGATGCATCCCTACCCACTTAAAGTTACTGTCATGTCTACTCATCCTCAGTACTGGACCGTCGACAGACAGTTTGAACAATTCTGTGTTTATTTATGAAGAAACTGTTAGGCTGTGTTTTCAGGTGTATGGGGAGTATTTTATAACAGATTTCCAAAAACAGATAAACTAAAATGTATTGAGGTAAAGTATCCTGAGATCGGGTTTCTGGGGTGTTTAGAAGCGGTGGACTGCATGAATTATTCGTGTAAGAACTGTCCGGGAATAGAAACGGGAGAATATCAGAACAGTTGTGTCTAAAAGTGGTGAGTGTTCAGTGGGATGGGCGGTGCGACCACGATTTATTCTCTTGTCAGTCGTTCTCTTGGAGGTCAGGAACCAATAACTATTTAAATGTGTTGGCCAGATCGCCATTGTTTAATGGCATACTTTCTGAAGGATTGTGTAGCACTGTCACTGAGGGTTATACTATTGCCGACGATGAACCGCTTCATAAACTACTATACTTTCTCGAAGACGGGATATATCCACGTTGGCCTATAATCGCCCTTCCCATTGCTAATTCTACAGTGAGTCTGGAAAAGAAGTATTCGTTCCGGCATGAATCGGTGAGAGAGGATGTGGAACGGTTGTTTGGCAGACTACAGTTACGGTTTGAGATGATTCGCAGAGAAAAAAGAAGTGGGAGTTACATGAAACAATAAGGATTTCTAATACATTAATTACCTTGCATAACATTTTAGTTCGTATGCTGCAGTTTGATGTAATGATTTGGATGTTACAAGTTGTCGTGACATTGATTCGATAATGATTGAAGAAGAGCAACGTATTATACAATCAGTCGAAGAAAGACTGGGAAATATTCAGTGTAACGCGAACAAATCATTGATACAAGTAGAAAAGGAGGCAGAAAGGTACTTGTTACGTGATTTTTAATTTACTGACAACAATGAGCCCTTTCGCCTTCAGAATTATCTTGTAAAATACAATTGTAGTCTGGATGGGTGGTAATGATACAAGTTTTGTCATTCTTTTCAACATTTTAAGAAACATTCTTTTCAATGTTTTAAGAAAGCACCACCAGTTCCTCCAATTTCATTTGTATACTTACCTGCCTTAATTAGCGTATCCTGTATGCAGATTCCGACGTGTGACGTTGAAGACGCAGGTGAACAGAACCTTAAATCATTGAGAGCAACTAATAAACCATTTAAAAAGACTGCCCTTTACAGTGATTCGTGACCACCCTGACGAGTCATTTGAATCCCTGTTCCGTCCATGAAACCCTCACACAGATTAATTGGAGCTCCACTGGACTGTATTGCGGCCACGTACATTTTTGCACGTTTGGTCATCAACTCTCCTCTAAAATTCTCAATCAAGTGAGCATTTGCGTCTGTAAAAGTTTCTAAGGCTTCCCAGAAAACCTCAGAAAGTTTTTAGTATCTCATGCCAAAAATCTCTTCTAAATCAGTCCATCGGCATGGTGTCGCGAGCCGTCGAAGGTTGATGTAGGCGGCGGTAATTTTATTACAATAGAACTTTTTTGGGGTTGTTTTACCAAAATTATATCCGATTAATTCGTCAATTGCAGCAATCTCTGTAGTGCGAAAGGGAAAATCCCTCAAACTCTGTTCTTCAGAGAATGTGTTGATGTTAAAATAAGTGGTATTTATGTGTCTTTTGCGCATTTTAATAAGTTTCATGTGCTTTCTCAGTTTCTTCAGTTTCTTGCAAAAATGTAGAATGACGAGTGGATCAAACTCTAGTTCTAATGCCAGCCTAAAGTAGCGTCTTTTCTTAAAATTCAGTTCCTAATTTTTGTCTCAGTGAAATCACTTTGTCTCATAACCGCTGCGATAGTTTGTCTTTTTCAATGGTTGTCGTTACGTCAACTTGTGCGTGTGTTTAGGTCAAACTTTTTTTAAAAAACCGAATTTTAATAGATACAGGATATAACAATGCGTCAATTTAAAGTCCGATATTTTTTCAAACTGTTTTTCAGGTGATACGGGGTTATAATTGGCCACAGGTTCTTTTCCGTGGAATAGGAAGGTGGAAAGTAGTACGTTTTATAAAACGGGGTACACATTTCTGTGTTAAGTTATGATGCACATTGAAATGATATGTAATTTGGGAAATGACACGTTTTATGGGATGTACTGGGAACGGTATGCAAATAAGGGAAAGCAGACATAATAAAAGTACGAATTTTTGGATTACGACACACCTCATGAAGTTACGTTTTAACAAACCGAATACATATGCAACCAAGCCTTGAAACAAAACAATCCATTCTTCCAATGAATGAAGTAATACAGAGAAACGTTGTTCCGATCTTCTAACTCAGTATGATGACTTGTCCTAGCGTTTGTAGTGCAGCTCGAAAATAACATCGCCTCATGGAATAAAATACCGGCGCCTTTTTCAGGTTTTCCCATTCTCCAGTTTGGAGAGGCTGCGATAGTTGCATTTTCAGAATAATGGCATGAATCGATACACGCACCAGTTCCTCATACTACCACATGTGTCTTCAAATGCACATAATATGTGAATTTGTGTTGAAGCATACTATTCTTCAACGCTATGCCCTGACTACCAGTACGCCGGATAGACATTGCAGTTTTGTCCATGCGCAAACCACAATGAAAATTGTCGACAGCAATGTAAGAACTGCTGGTGCAGGGTAGACACTTGCCAATTTCATTTTCCTCTCAGCATCCTACAAACTTGTTACTGCCCATGAAATTACTTTTCTACTGCAATTATTGTTTTGTACTGTTGTGGAAACAAGCGATTTCCGTGAATACTGTAATTCATCTGTGTTTCCCTTCAAATGGCTAAGAATGTAGTTGTCGCTGATATGCTGGTGTAAGAGGCAAAAAAGTTTGGCATCTGCTTTCTGTGTGTTTTCTCCTTTTCTTTTCACATATGTTTATTCTTCCGCCTTCCTTATATAAACCCCTCAATGTTTACTCTCCTTGCGCACGCGTGACCGTTGCCATCGTTCATATTGTCGGTCGCATTCCGTGTCTCTTCGCCGTGTGTATTGTTCCATCACAATGTTCCCGCTTCATTTCGATTATCGCCGTTATGCCGTCGTGCTGTTCTCAAAGGTGCCGTAGTCAATTCATAACATGCTGTTTTACTAATCTATCGATAAACATGTGAAATGTGTCATTCCTGCAGTTATGCGTTTCCACACCGTTGTTTCCACAACTGTACACTACCTGGCGTCACCTACTTGGCTAAATGAAAAAGTATCATGGTCACTGATCTAAAGTTTTACAACTTTCCACTACAACTTTCCACTTCATGAAAACACCGCTTATCCAAAAACGTTTCTTTCTGAAAATTGCTTTCCTCTTCACGCCTTCATTTCACAAAATGCCAGACATTACCCGTGAGTCTTCACATGATTTCTCGTCATCTTTCACCTCCATTTTCGTTTCCAAATCGGCTGTGCCATTGCAGAGGGGAAAATAAAAAAAGTTTGGAAAAATTGACGCATTGTTACATGCTGCTTCTCTTAAAAAAGAAATACAAATCTTTTTTCAGGTTAGAGCATCTCGAAAAGGGCACAGATTGATTGCATTCAGTCGAAGTGTGCCCAATTTAGGCATCTCCGTTCGTGGCCATTTAATAGGGAAGCAGGTTTTGGGGAATTCTTTTGGAGCCAAAGCGTGCCCCAAAGCGTGCTTGGACAAACTTGACCAATTTATTTTTAACTAAACAGCAGGGTCAATTGGCCAATGATATGCGATGATACTTTGAGAAGATAGTCGTTCGTGCATGCACAGCTACAAGCGAATCAATTTGCAGTGCATATTACAGTGAAGACCCGCCCATTTATGATTTTGATCCATCTCAAACCTTCATGTCATGTTCCCTGCCTTGGTAGTAAATGGGCACCCACTAATTGATTGATATCAGGGTTTTCTGGTGAAAAAATCTCATTTAAAGCGCAAGATGGGTTGGATCGTCGGATGGTGGAGCTTATTTGTGCCCCGTCAACTACATCATCTACATCATCTACATCATCTACATGCAACATTTCAGTTATATTCAATATCCGAGGATGAAAAGGCGGCTGGCGGTAATGGAACCTTCTTACTTTATTTTTGTAGTCAACCGAATTGGCGCGAACATGGTGACACATGTCAACGCATCGTGCCATCCTATTGATTGCAATATCTGTACTACTGTGTACATGCACTGTACTACGTTTGAATATTTTATTCAAAGAAAGCTTTTCGTGGCCTCTGACGATTACACCTGCAGCCCTTTTTAGGGCACATTTGCCTATATGCAGTGCACACTTTAATTATTTCTCGAAACTAAAAGTTTTCCTCTTTTCGAGATGCTCTACTAACTTAACCACTGTTAGAGATGCCCTTAACGCGTCTCTAACCGTGGTGAAAAATAATAAATGAAAACTTTTAATCATATTTTATCAAAATTCTTAACCCTATCGCGAATAATTATTAAAACAATTTCATAATTCCCTTTCTTTTCATCTCATCCGTGATCTATTTAACACCATTTTAGATCATGAACTTTATGGAAAGAAAGCAAATTATGAAAAACGATGGCACATTTAAATTGCTGATTAACTCCAACCTTGTCGACATGTTCCCCATGAGCCGTTTGTTTTCCTCGAGCCAACCTGAGGACACCTATCGCTTCTTTCTCGTTCACTCTTCCTTCAAGTTTCTTCCATTGTCGGTAAAAGGTCTCAGCATCAGCGAAAGTTTACAGATATCCGAGACAATGGGGCGAGGAAAAACGTAGGACTGTACTGAAAACGAACATTTAGCAAAGGCGTGGTTGGCGGCAATCGAAGACCCTATAGTAGGAACGGATCAAATGAGAAAAGTACTCAAAGAATATATTCATCATATTTTTTTTGAATTTGCACTGAGTGATAAATATCTTTGCGAAGGAAGGTATGCCAATCGCACTGCTGTTAGTGTAACACAACATTTCAGCGATCTCTCTGCTTATATTCAAAAAATTAGATCATCTGTAATAGAAACTCGTGCTACAGAAC
>JAULBU010071318.1:0-10488 GCA_032358235.1 Odonthalia washingtoniensis | reverse complement strand
CATGGAGCCCTGGCTTCTAGCAATTAGATGTGAGGCCGAAACACTTCAAGTAGCAAACAATACCGAGAACATTAACTACGAATTCGACGACCCTAATAATCATTGATCTGTGACTGCATTTACCAGTGTTATCCTGGCCTCCCTACCATCTGACGTTGCTACAGAAGTTATAATACAAGGTACTCCAATCAATTCACGTCTAATTATATCAAGAGTACAACAAAAAATCCTCAAAAGAACCCTGCCGATCACGAATCGCTAGAAATGCAGGCTTTCGACAACATAATCAACAACTACGACAATGCTGACGACTACTTCAAAGCGCATGAAAAACTACAAACATTAATGATCTCTGCCAGATTCCCTAATATTGATGATGAAGCCACCACCATCAAGTTCATAATAAATGGAATCCAACAACACCCAACATATTCATACCTCACACCCTTATGGATAACAAACATCCCGAGATCTATACAAGATCTTCAGACCATGATTACTTCAATAGAAACAAGAACCACCCAAATTAAATCAATCCTGTACCTGATAGCATCCTAACCACAACATCATTATCATCATAACCGGAACTTCAATAATTCATCATCCTCAACGAACTACACGAACAATTAAACACGTAACAAAAATTGCTGCAAACATCATGCAGAAACATACGGCAGAATCCTCAACCACTCCGACAACGAATGTAAAGGCCCAAATAATCCACTAAACCAACGCCACAATACACCAACCATAAACACCAATCGATTCTCCAACCATCGACCCAAACACCAATCATACTATCGACCAAACCACGCCCCAAAATCAATATACATAAACCACACACCAATATACCAAAATAATACCAACAGAATACACATCCATACTCCGACAGAGATTATTCACCCCAGCCGTCCGGTACGTGTATCCTTGGTAGTGGAGCTCACCCAACACAAAATCTGGTACATTTATGAAAAATTCCTAAAACTTTAACATCACTAATCGCCACCATACATCGTACTACCATTAATCATACTGGACATATCACAATCCAAACACCAAATGTAAATATAATAACGAAGGAGGTGACATCACCAGCGATCCTTTAAACGCTCATATTTGTTAGAGATGTCACCGTAAAAGGCCAAGCTGCGATCTTCATCCACAATAAAGCATACCTTACCAAAACAAAAGAATTACCCGCACACATTCTACAGAATCCCATTGCAAAATGGGATAATATGTCCTAGACCATATCACCAAGCCCACCCAAACCCAAAACAGGAATCAGCACATCAAAAACAGCAAAATACAAAGCCACCCACAACATCCAAGACATCCAAAATGTTACCACCGCATCACCCACACCCACAGTTACACCCCCGCAAACCTCAGACAAAGAACCTATCACTAAGAATAACTCCTACTTCTTCAAAAATAAAACATACCACCATACAACGACTGCTAAAATAATTACCACCCACGACTGATAAACCTTAACAACATGAAGTTTTAATGTCTTTACACTTAGCGTTCAACCATGCGCCAATCACAACCCTTCGTCGAATAATATCTACTGGACACTTTACAGAAATCACTAACATCTCTATACTTAATGATTTTTTTTCATTTCTCCATGCAGATGGTAAGAATGCACAAGCCCCCACCCATGACCCAATCAATTCAACAAAATCGCTGGCAACTAAATAACTATAGATACCATCGGCTTCATTATACCATCTTCCGGCCGGGTGCAGTGCCATATCGTAACCTTCATGGATAAAGCGTCACAATATGTCATCGCCCAACCAATTAAATCACGCTCAAAACTAGCCCAAATCATACCTCAGACATTACAGTACATGGCCCATATACATGGCCCTTTACCTCAAAGATTTCACTCTGACAACGCTAGGGAATATATCTCAAAAAACTAACTTCTTTTCTTCATTAAAATGGCATCGACCAAACTACTATTATAGTGCATCAATCACAGCCAAAATCACGGGCCGAGCGAATGAATCGAACATTGATGAATGCTGCACGCTCTGCTCTAGCCCATAGTGGAATGTCATCCACCTTCTAGGATTTCGCCATCATCGATTCCCTATACAAATACACTAGGATCCCCCATACTATAGCGAAAACCCCTATATCAATATGGCAACTTCATCTGCCTATTGTCGATATAACCATCGATACTTCAATTCGCGCGAAGACAAGGAGAGGCAACCCACGAAAGAGAGAAGAGAGGAGGAGTTAGATACGAGAAGAAGGAGAAGGAGAGGGAGACGAGGAGACCGATGAGAGAATGACCGCAGCAACTGCAAAAGGAAGAAAAGAAGAGGGACAAGGAAGAAGAGAAGAGGGAAAAGAAAGAGAGAAGAGGGAGAAGAAAGAAGAGAAGAGGGAGAAGTAAGAGAGGAGAGGGAGATAAGGAGAATAACCGCGACAAAAGAGGACGTGGCTGACGACGAGAAAGGATGAACGATGAAAACGATAGAGTATGGAGACGAGAAAGGATGGAGACGAGGGAGGATGAAGACAAGACAGGAAGAAGACAATGACGAGATAAGAAGAGAAGATGACACCATACCAGGCGAAGGGAGAAGAGGAGAAAGCGCAACAGGGCAAGGAGAATATGCAAATCGAATAAATGACAACAGAGAAATACAGTACACAAAAGTGACTGTAACGTGGCGAGAAATTATTCAATTAACGAATACTGTTTTCCCGATACACGTATCAAATGATAATTAACAGGATTTACTCTAGTACCCTCAGGTACGAACAGCAGATCTTATCAAACGTGTAACCGCTATTTGCGAAGTCCAATCTCTATTTAGTATACATACGCCGCCCCGACGAGTAGGGAGAAAGAAATGAAGACGGTAGACATTTCACAACCTTTCCACTGACCATCAGCTTCTAAAATATCTCGAAGAGAAAGGGTAACCCGGATTCCAAATACTCACGCCTGCGACTGACGAACGACTAATCTGTAGAGCACAAGGTAACTTAGCGGTAATCTGATAATTCTGAACTTACGGGAGTTGTCGGAACTACTAGCGTAATTTCCAGACCCGGAATTTTCAAAGGTACACATCGTATCAGGAGGAAAGGTCAACATAACACGATTCATTTTGTAACTTTGCTTAGTTAATTACTCACAATATTTGCATAATTCCTGTGAATTCATTATTTGCATAACGAATAACAATAAACGTCCAGTTCGTTTGTCCAAACTATTAACCTTTACTTTTCCCGCGATTATAATAAAATTAACTTGATGCAATACAGATTTTGTGACAGATTCGAAACCTATGCCACTTATCCTGCCCCCATTCGACGCAACTGGTAACTCCGTGAAATCTAACGCTAACGATAGCAAAAAGCGCGACGCGTGTTCTTGCCATGTTCGATTCCTCCACCCCGAAAACGCAGAATAACGTTTCATTTTACTAACCAATACATCCGTCATAACAACATGCAAATTCAAGACTTCATCCCCTACAACCATGCATTTGACCCTACTCACATGCCAGGCAAAGCCATCAAAACATTCCACTACCACAAAACACCGAACATAATTCCCCCGAGACTGAACCCCGCAGAACTTTCACCAACTACTGAAAAACCCAGATGCAGCTATATGGTCCATCGCACACGAGGAGGAAATTAACCAAGTAAAACAACACCAAAACCATGTCATCGATTGGATAAAAGAAGAGAAACTTCTTCACTAGAAATACGTAAGTAGAAACCTATATCACTGACGATGACATACCGTTATAAACGAAACAGCAATGGAAACATAAATACACGAAAAGCACGATGTGCTGTCCGTGGCGACTTAATGCAACCTTCAATTCATTACAATACCGATCAAACAAGTGCATATTCGGCAGAAAAATCTTCTTCAAGACTGTTATTCGCACACGATCGATACCATGGTAACCCAATCGCCACTTCAATATCTCCTCATATTTTACTCATGAACACCATGACTATGATCACACCATCTACGTGAAACAGATCCCCTTTCTAACATTATTTTGAATACTCCGACTACAAATAGGGCCAACTACGGATGAAACTTTATGGTTCCAAACCCGCGTGCCACATATACCTAAGCGGATTACATAATCACCTTAACTCCGCGAATTACGAACAATCACAAGCAAGCGGATTCTTGCATTTACTACAAACAAACTGCGAACGGCATAATAATCATATCCATAAAAATCGATGGCTTCTTAGTCACAGTCCCGAATATAAACGACATCACAACATTTTTAGAACATTAAAAACATTTATATATTCAGTGAAAACCTCGGCAGACCATCAACATTCATAGGCTGGTCCATCGAATATAAACTAAATGGAGACATAAATCTTTCTCAACATAATCTAATCCAAAAGGCAACCAAAAAACTGCAGCAATCAAACGGCCGTTCCACCCCTTTATCACAAACCCGAATACGATGATGAGAGCACAGCACCCCTCAATGAAGGAAACAAGCAGCTATAAATTTCATGGATGGAGATCTACGGTATCTTGAAGACTGTAAATGTTATGACATAGCCTTCGCAACAGGTCGGCTAGCCAAATTCATAAAAAAACCAACATCCACCGAGCTGCTCCATCTACTGAATCACATTGTCAGATACCTTAACAGCACAGATCATCATAAAATCGCTTCCAACAAAGCAAAAAAGGATCCTCTCATCTTTTTCGCAGATTCTGACTATGCCGAATATGCCGATCGTCGTTTCACCTCAGCCTCTATCCACACCTCATATGGAACGCCCATTAACTGGTTATCACGCAAGCAGCAAACAATTTCCCTTAGTACCTGTGACACCGAATATGTCACAGCCTCACAGGCACTACAAGACACAATTTGGATAAGACGACTGGTAAAATACTTCAACTGACACTCCCAATTAGCTCCATCACCATTCTATATCGACAACTATGGAGTAATCGACATAGCCAAGAATACTGGTAAAACTAAAAGAAGAAAACA
The DNA here is from genome assembly GCA_032358235.1 of Odonthalia washingtoniensis. NCBI lineage: Eukaryota > Rhodophyta > Florideophyceae > Ceramiales > Rhodomelaceae > Odonthalia > Odonthalia washingtoniensis. The sequence continues at coordinate 5,461 of JAULBU010071318.1, read as the reverse complement.
CATAGACATAAAGTATCACCACATCCAACATCATATTAGGAATTAAACCATCATCATTAACAGAGTCTCAATAACTGACAAAATTTCCGACATACTCACCAAACCACTCCTTCCCGTCAGACAAAATATACTCATAAATGCTGTCAACAATCCCGCCCCAAATTCATTCAACACGAAATAACAATACCCAAAAGCATGGAGGAGTGTGAGACTTTTCCATACTGTCGACATCTCCATACTGCTTTACAATATTGTTATCACACCGTCACATCATTGTCTTTCAATCTCAATATATCATACCACAAACACTCCATCTATCATATAAATATACAAGACATTAAGATCACATAACAATAAATCCCACCTTAATTTTTAATCATATGTCCGATTACCCCGTTATTTCATCTCCTTTCACCATTTCTGTTTCATAAATTTTTCTTTTTGACATTTTTTTAAGTTATGCTATGTTATATTATTTTTTTTGTGAGACTTTCTCCTGTAAGTCTAAGCCAGTGACAATAGACTTGACAGACACGTTACATGTTTATTCTTCTTCTAATTAATTGAAAGTATTAAAAGCATCGACACACGAAGAGAGAGAGTCAAGAGTTTGCTCTCTCTCTCTTCATCGTTCTTTACACATCACACATTACATTGACACAATGTTGTCAGTGTCAGTTCGAGATATGTACAGTTAGTGTTCCTGGATACATGTGTAGGTAGTCAACAGTGTATTGGGAAATAATTGAAAGAAATTATCAGAGAGTCGGAAGTGGAGGAATATTTCCATGAAATGGGACGGAACAGCTTATAAACATATCAAATTGTGTGGTACAGAACCAATCAATACATGTCTCCACCATACTCTTGAAAGCGAAAACCCAAACCAAAGGGCACCAGAGACGGAGTTTACCACCATGAGAAACCACCAAAAAGCCCCAACTTCTTATCAAACAAAAATATAGAGAGAGAAAATTATGAAAAGAATTTGATAAAGATGATAAATATTGAGGCTCCTACGAAGAAAATTTAGAAAAGATCATACGTTGATTTCGAACACTTACCAAAATGTGTCAAGTTGCAGACGATGAAAAACTCCAAGCCAACACCATAATGTTAAAGGGAGATGCATTAGACTTTTTTTTATGATTGACTATCAAGAAAGTTGCATGATATATGAAGATCGATGTTCTAATAGTAGCACAGTGCGGTAGTAGCGTGACGATATAGGACGGAGAAGATTTAAGAGAGGAAGATGGTGCTATTTTAGAGATGAACTGGTGTATTCGTGCGAGTAGCTTGGATGGATAAAGTAGATGCGCAGGGTCTAAGACAAAGACTAACAAGCTTAGAAGTTGAAGAGATGGTGCTAAATAGATTCAGTGTAAAAGCCTGCGTTGCTTTTGTGAGTGCCTAAGAATCTGAACTGGACATATTTTTAGTTATACAGAGAAATAGAGCAGAAAAAAGACGGAGTATTTGAGAGTAGTTCAAGATATTACGACGAAAGTGTCGAATGGAAGAGTATTCGAGGGGCGTTCAAGCTATTATGTAAAAAGGTTTCATCCAAACTCGTTGAAGTGAAAGAAATCAAAGGGCTGTATGAACTATTGATGTAAGGATTATTAATTGATAATTTATATGATGAAGACACCAAGACAGTCTTTTTCACAATATTAGAACCAAGAGAATTTATCGATACTTAGGTAACTTTGTCTTACAATCATACTGTGATGTGTAGCTTTTCACATGTTTCGTGGGAAAAGTCAAGTATCTTCGTTCAAGTTAGCGGGCATTCAGTGCTTGGTACGTTATTTTAGTATTGGTACTATTTTGCTTTGTTTTTTTGACATATTTAATGTTTTTTTGTTTTTTTAGTGATTTGGTTTGATTGTATATTATACTTAGGAGATGAGTAGGCTGAGTGTAAAATAGGATGTATAGTTGTATGTCAAAATTGTTATACAAGCTGCTTGTCACTTGAGGCTGATTCGAAGTAATTAAAGTCGAGGGATAGTTTGCCGTTGTGCACTAAAAGTCGAAGAGCATCACAAAAGCAGTTGTTTCAGTTTGTAACAGGGTCTGAAAGATTTTGGCTGCCTGGTATCTATATTATTTAATCAATATTCTTGCTCTCAAATTCGTATCTTATTACATTGACGTCAGTGCTGATTGAATTGTCGATGCTGTTGAGCTGTGTAGACAGAGAGTTGAATAAGAATTTTGAATCAACAGAAACTTTTAGATTGATTTTATCATTGAGAAGTGTAGATAGAGATTGAGCTAACACTTAGCCTTCATCAATCTCTTCGCCTGCGGCTGGAATTTCCGCAGCACCGATAGAGCGTACAGGTTGTTTAGCTTTGTGAGACGACCATGAGAGGAGTTGAAAGTGAGCGTCCTTTTCAAAACCACCAAAGAGTATTCATGCCATATAAAACTGTTATTTGTTGTCGCACTATCTTCCTGCATCTGAAAATACCAAAACTGATAATTTAGCATTTTGTCTTTGAGGGTTGAATTTTATGGTTGTTCCTTTTTTCTTTAAATTACGAAGACCGTTGGTTTGTTTTATGATCTTTTTAACTGTAACGGAGGGAGCAGAATTTTTCATCAAAAATGGATGAATTGATTCCTAGCCAGCCAATAGAACTGTTTACAGATGCGAATCAGTATTTTTGGATTCCGTTGATTGTTTCATCAATCTGCTGACTATGATACCGAAACAGGGTGAGAGGATCTAAAGATTTTAACTTATCATCACCATTAGTTTGGTTTGAGTAGTCGTCGTGCTGAATAATGTTGAGTTAAAATAATCGAAGGTTTCCTGGAGCATGAGAAACAAGTTTAAACTTCTTGTCTATTTTAGCTATGACCTCTTTGATAAATGAAGAGATGCTGGTTACCATGATGTTGTCTACAATATTGGGGAGTAGGCATATGAATTTACCGTTTTCCTTGCCAAGGAAAACGGTAAAATCACATATCTATTCATCAACTATGCTTCATCAGTAATGTAGAATTGCTGAGGAATAGATTTAAGTTGAGAAAAACAATCTCCATCGGTAGCGAGTCTGAGTCTGACATGACTTGCCATTTAGCATTTGCGTTCACTAGTTTACATAAGTTGCTGATAAGTGGAGCCACAAGACTTTACAGCGGTCTTTTCTCTCTGATGGGTGTATAACATACACATTCCTGGTAGCTTTTCATGTTTGTAGGAATGAGAATGTGGTCTTGACATCTAATTTTGTAATGAACCAGAAGTTTTTGACAGCTATAGAAAGTTGAAGTCGCATTCCTACTGGGGTGCATATGGAGAAGTCACTTCTAAGATCACCTCGTATGGAGTCTCCGTTGCAGTGGAGCGCAATGCGTGCTATAAGCATGAGGCTAGTGCAATCCTATTTTCAACTTATAGATTATATGTGATCCAATTATATTGGACTGAGATGGGATGCTGGAGACAGAGATATATTTCACGGTTTTCTTAAAATTTCGTTCTTCCGAATAGAACGCAATTGTCATTTGGTGAGACGGGAATGCTTGAGCTCTAAATTCGAGAAGATGTTTGTTTCCAAAATGATAGAACATAGATTGAGGAAAAGATTGAGAATTGCGGACTAAGTTGTTAACTGATGTTGCTCACAGAGCTTGGGTTGTTCTGGTCAGTAATATCGGTAGCAGTTGATGGATTATACTGTCCATAGAACCAGATTCAGTTTTCCATATTTAATTTTTCTTCGTTACCATCATCGTATTTAATATTGCAATCACCATTGTTTGACTTAAATTCTACAACGCCGGGGAAGTATTGTTTTTCCAGTAGCCAGACTATTTTAATGCATTACCCAATTTATGGATTTACATTGGGATAATTGTCAGCAAAGGTACGCATGGGGGTCGACGTCACATCGTTGGATTCTAGTTGTTGTTTGTTGGGTACTTCATTGATACATTAAAATTAATCTATGGCATCTTGAACTGAGTCAGATAATTCGTCATTTGATTTACATATCAGTTCAGCGAATGAGTCGTCAGGAAACGCATACCTAATGTATTCTACTGCTGCACGAATTGTTCTTCCACGAGATCCAGAGACTTTTACAATGGAAGTATCTTTATCGTGTGCTAGTACTGGTCTTGGTGACAACCACTGTCCCATTTTTGTTTAACATATTTAAGATATACTTCAATTAAATCACCAGTTATTACATCTATATTTGTTGATGATTTAATCGTGAGTATTTTGCTGAGTTTGCGCTGGCTTGTATCATTTCTTGTAATTTTCATAATGTATGAGAGATTGAGAGATAGACACTACATCTGATGCAAATGGTCCGCTGAATCCTTTTGCCATTTTATATGCAGATAATGTATTGGAGCTATACACATCATTACTGATCGAACAGCTTGTTGCGCCAGCATTGAGATCGGTAAGGTGGGGTTGGCATGTTTCAGTCTGATGAAGATGCCTCTGATGATATTGTGCTTGGATTCAAGCCACGTTTCTGAATACCGGCGAGGGGTGGGAAATATTTGAAGTCATATACAGATTATTTCACAAATGTCTTGAATTTGTCAAAGTTGAATGCTTCGTCCCCAATAATCAAACCTGGAACCAAAAATGGCTAAACCAGATAGCTTCGAGAGTAAAATATGCATGTTTGAGAGCTCTATTTGGAACTACAAGTGAAGCTGAATAACGAGTTGATGCATCCATAATATGGAAGATGAGTTGACCGTTGAAGTAGAAATGATCGACGCAGACAACATAATTGAATTGTCTATTAAAGGAGCTGATGGATACTTCACGCGAGGGTTGAGATAATGATGCTGCTTTACAGTGTCGGAAATGGGATTCTGAAGATTGAAGATGTTTTTCAATCGCCTCAGACCATAATATGTTGTTTCGTTGTGAAAGTGTCTTGATATCTGAAAACGTGGCATGACCACAGACGTGTTTGACAAACAGTGTGTACACGGCCCATAATGATGGAGTTGGGTACGGTTATTTTAAAGAAAAGAATTCAAGGAAAACCGTTAAGGTAATCCAGGATCATGTCTACCTCACTAAATTAAAGTTAATTATGGAGAAGAGTTTGGAATATTGCGAAAAAATTCATATCCGATGGAATCTATCATTCTGATAAGAATTTCGATGATAAAAATGATATACCTGATGACGATTGGCTGGGCCTGGGTGAAGATACACCGGAAGAAGTAAATGGGGTGTTAAATAAATTTGTCACAAACGCTGTACAAGAAGAAATTTCAGAGCACGGTGCACATAGGCTTAGAACGATTGTGGGCGAATACTCTGATGTTTTTCGCTTAAGGCTTGGGTAAGGTCAAGCTGCAGATGTAGAACCAATGAAAATTGTTCCGAAATCTGGATGCGTTCCAATCAGATCGCGTCCTAGGTGTTATCCAAATAACCAACGCAAATTCATGACAAAAT
>JAULBU010071307.1:0-10489 GCA_032358235.1 Odonthalia washingtoniensis | reverse complement strand
CAGTCATCAGATGAACAAGGACGTTATAACGCCAATAGTAAGTTATACAGTACGGTGCGTGTGGTAAAATTGATCGTAACACATGTGAAAAGTTTATGAGCTGCTGTGTCGCGTCACAGTACAAGCGCCGAATCGTGACTAATGTCACATTCAGTCACGAAACGTAACACCGTGATATTCTGTGTCGTTTTCCATCTTTTCTCTGTTCAGGCAATTGACGCCTCCTCCACGTGTTATTGACTGCAGCGAACATTATGTGCTTCCTCGCTGTCCGATAATGACAGTACTACCATCTACCTGCCGCTTAAGCGACAGGTGGACCCTACTTAAGGATACCTCTACCTCACGTTCCTTTCATATTGATAAATACAAGCACCTTCGAGACTTCAATCGCCCCTGAACTTTTTTCGTCATCCAATACGAATCTCTTTCGGCTACGCTGAGTTAACCTCCTCTCCCGCGCGAGTCGTCCTGCCTCACCTTATAATCGACGTCCTGGTTCGGCGCCTCTCGACCGCAACAATTCGAATGACTGTTCCCCTCGCATTACCAGCAAGCAAATGGACCTACCTCCAATATTTTTCCAGACCACCGTCTATCCCGATCACTCCACTTCTTTCGGAGTCGTACCTAAGGATGACTGTCTTCGTGTTCTCACCCATCTACTACCAACTACGACATAAATATCTCTTAGTCCACCCCTTTTTGGTGTAGTGCAAGCATCACACGAGTTATTCGGAACAAAGTGTCTCGAACTCCCTTTAGTTCTCGATTACCTCCTCTCATTGAGTGCATTTCACTACAATGCATACCGTTTCAACGGGTTCTGAACAACATTATGGCCTCAGCTAAATAGAAGCAATCTATAGGAATGGTGGTGAAGACGAGACAAATGAAATTTATACCAGAACAGATTCCCTGGTATTGGAAGCAATATTGAACGATTTGGAGGACGGAGAAGTAAAGAAGGAAAATTTTGGGGACCCTGGATAGGTTCGTTATGAGCATGGCGACAACGGATTCGACTTTAGAAATATTTATGGTAAACATATCAGATAATTTATGCCTAGAATGAATACCTATAACAACTTATTATTTCCTCTGATTTACATTTTATGTAACCGAACTATGTACATCGGGTATACAGAAGTAGTTACTAACTAGGTTTATATGGCTTATTCATGTAAAATTCATGTATTTATTGTGTACGGAGTTGGATTGGTACAAAAATAAAATAAAAGCATTTGAAGGATATATCTGAGTAAGAAATGGATTCCTCCATAGTGTTTTAAATTTCAACATACATTATCAAAATTTATTGAGTTGAGTAACAATTGAAACAAAATCATTTCATGGGAAATGTATATTTCAAACGCGTCATGGATGATGCGAAATATTTCGCACAGCCATTTTCAGCACATTCGAACCAACTTGCCTTTTTATCCTTACTACGACCATTCTATTTCAGTCTGTGATCCGCTGTGGCATCCCAGAAATTTGATAGAACATTTCCTGAAGAACACGACGAACATTTCTGTGTCATTTGGGGTCTTGTCATTCGACGATAATTCTGTCGTATTCCGTGCTAGAACAGCCACTATATCTTACATGAATAGAAAGTCGGTGGGTTTAGGTATAAGATTTTATGTAGTGGTGATATGGCTATTTCCATTTTTTTCTTGGGGTAATAACAGTGGAAAAAGAGAAATTTAGTCTTTCGTAAATTATGTGGCAACCATTAGAAAAATGAGATGTCCGTATTATAAAACGTTCATGGTGACGTTGTAAGAAAACTATCTCCGCCTACATCATGGTACCTGCAATTATATCATCGAACTCACGCTTTTCCATCACCATAACAAAAACGTCTGGCTGTCATGGACAATTTTTTCACTGGCCATTTACTGGCTAAATACTTATTTAATCTTACCTACGTCGATGAGACGGTAATAGGAACTGTGAGATTCAATAACATTGACTAACTAAACCGGCTGTTGATAAAAACGGTGACATAAGAGCTGAAACATGGAAATTGGGGGGGGAATTGATATTATGTCCTGCTTTCGACATGAATGGTTTGGTTGGAATTGATAAGGTTCGGGCGGTAAATGCAGGGTATATTATGTTTTAAGTACCTAGCTCTTGTCACGTTTTATTGTAACTATCTGGGGGCACATCAAATTAAGAAGTCGATGAGAACACCACGCACGCAGTAACTTGTGTACTGTAATTAACGCTGATGTAAAGTTGCATGGGAACTGAGAGCATTCACTGGATAATAATTCAAGTACCGACTATCTCTTCGTCGAAAACATGTTCATGAACTACTCAGTTGATAGATTCGACCAATATTGATCTACCAATCCTATTATACGCAAAGAGCGATGTGTATGAGCATATTTCTATTTTTCTGGGTTTATAGATACAGAATGTACTTTGTTTTCAAAAGAGGGTGAAAAGTGACACTGTGGGAAACTGAATCGCGGGAGGACGTGTAACCTCCTTATTTGAAAATTTCAAGAAAAAATATAGTTATGATCAACAGCTACACCATCAACAGCGCATTTCAATGATGAATAATTGTCGACTCATCTGCTTATCGAAACTATTGGTAAACAATCCATGCAATGATTTCTGTGGAAACTTTGTTGTAATGACACCAAACAAAGAACTTTCATCTACTCATGTTAGCAATTCAATCAAGGGTTCCATGTCAATTGTTTCGCAATTTTCCATACCAGGATAATTTTTGAACAGCAACGTCCAACGAATTCATCAAACGTCATTGGAATGGGAATCCAATGATGTGCATAAACTTCGAAGAAATCGTCCCACAACTTCGTCTTCGACCAAGGAAAATGCAACTGTCCCTTTTCAGCTCTAATAATCACTACTCGGACATGCGCCCAATATACAGCCCATGTAAGCTCAACTTCGTCCAGTCACTTCCTACTTTTTATTTTTTAAACGACAAATTGGGGAATTTAGATTCTGTTCCCTTTCCCCAAGAATCCGAACCGTTAATTTTTGGTATTTCTAAATTTGTTTTCATGGCCACTTCCTCACCCACCTTCTTCCAATAAAGGGTGTGTGTCAACTGGATCCCATCTCATGCTCTGGAACATGCGTCTACTGCAAACATTTTGAGGAGCCCAGTTCTATATTTTTGAATACACGAAAGGACAAGATTGCACAAATCGCCAACCGTCACTCGACTGTATTTCCTCTCCAATTTATCCAATTCTCGAAATGAACCTTTTCTCCTCTTAATGACATATACAATGGGGAAACCAAAATAATGAATCATCATACATCACTGTGAGATTGGTGAATTCTCATGAATATGCATCTATTTCCTTAATTATGATTGGGCCACCCGAGGGATAACGGACTGTGTACAGTAATGTAACAGGTCCGTTCTGTACTGTAACGCCCGACACTTGGAAGTTCCTTGCATGCCATTCCCGCCAACTGGTTTACAGCATTCATCATCGCTATTTCAACAGATTTATGAAGTGCCCACAGTTTTTTTTTGTGGACTTCTGCGTCCACGACATTCCGCCCCCCACCCACCCCTTCCATCTTCCCCACTTTACATTGTTGTTTCCCCTCCGTCCCAATCCCAATCCTCTGCTCACCGACAAAAACTGTGGACTTTGCCACTTCCAACGACGCGTATGATACATTGCCATCGCCGTCCCCCACCCTCTCAGGAGCTACCATCTCGTCATCAACATTTCAAGCAACACCTAACAGAATCCTATCAGCTAACTAACAATGGCAACAGGAGCAGCACCATCGTCACCATCTACTCCACCGCCAAATATTTGGGTGTCATTCACATCTCTGTCGCCAGTACGTGACCCAAATGACAACTTTGTTCTTCAAGTGACAAACAAAGGACGTCCTCGCGATTCATCCCAAACAATGCTTCGTCCATCAACCGAAGGAGTTTTCAGCAATCCAGTTCCATGTGCATTACATCGTTCAGAAACGATCACCTTCGCACTTCATGTCATTCATCTAAGTCGTCCTCCAGTTACATCTCTTTTCTCCCTCGACCCAGACACTCTTACACCATCAAATGAAAAGCAAACAGTTACAACAGATGATGAAGCGTATGACATATTTTTTGATGTTTCACAAGAAGAACCTAATTATCCAAAAGAAGGGCTTGTTCTATCGATTGATATTGATAATGATTCAGACCCCTTATATTCATCTAATAATTCTCCTTCGCTTTCTCCTTCACCTAGAACTACTGCAAATGCAGTCACTAACATTGATTCCCCCTCTTCGTCTTCTGCTTCACCACCTCCATCTCACAATATTTGCATGAAAGATATGAAGACAACTACTGTGATTTCAACAACAACTACTGTTTTACCTGACGTTAGTTTCTCAAGCGTTTCAGAGGATGATGATTTTCTAGTTGATGATGTCGATAATGGTGTTGATGTCATGCATTCGTCGGCTCTGCGTTCTAAAAAACGTGTTAGTTTTAACTCTCGTGTTAAATGCATACCGACAACAGAAATATTACAGAAAGAAGCTCACGGAGCAGCTCTAGATCGTGTTGCTTTGTGGCATGCTATTACAGACTTGACATCACAAGTACATACATTGCGAGCTGAACTACGTCATCAACAAGCCCTTCATCAATGTGGCCACCTACCCATTGAAGAGGAATTATGTACTCCTGTCATGTCTCCTGTAAAAACAAAGACAAGGTCACTTACTCCTAGCAATGACAGCGATAATGATCACACAAGTGATAGTAAAGTGAATACAAACGCAGTATCACCAACATTATCTGTACAATATACTAAACGTCGTCGTCGTCGAAAAGCAGTAATCATCGATGGTGATATGGTAGGTAATTCCACAGCTAAATTAACAACCGCGGCGAATGGCGATGATCGACAACACTCCAACTTTGATGTACGAGCATGCGTAGAAGCAATGCGTTATTTTAAAAACAGAGGAGTTCATAACGTCGTCGTTATGGTATCATCGACTATTCATTCATCATTAACAAGTATGCAGCAAAACGCATATGCACAATTGCTTGAAACGGAACATGCGTTATGTATATGTCCTATTTCGACCAATGGAAAGAATCGACTGAATTTCCTTGTTTCCTACGCTTTGGATTATGATGCTGATATCGTATCAAATGCATGGACTGTTGATTTGAAAACAAAAACAAAACTTGACTTGAAATTGGATAAGGCTATGGAAGCTGTCATCGTACCTTTCATGTTTGTCGGAAGGGAATTCGTACCGGATCGTACAAGACTTACTGTTTTCGGTAGTTCCAGTGTTAGCAAACGTGGTCAGGTACAGGGACATGAACCTGACTGCCAAGATGATGGTGATGACGATGATGATGATGTGCTAGCGACGGGGATTTTGAGACGATGTGGAACCATATAAATAGAACGTCAAATTATTTTTTCTTTTTCTTTCTTTATTTTGAAATTTATATTCATTGTATTATCTGTCGTGATCTACATACATACATATCATTTAGTTTAGGTAGAGGTCTACCCTAGTGCATCTTTCTTTTTAAATCTCATATTTGTATCGAAGAGATTGTATTGATAGTTTTACATATTTTCTTTTTCTCTACTTTCAGGGTACATGGTGAACCAAGACATTCACATGAAATGTAGAAATTTGGTTTCCATGAACAAGCATCCTTGCATCCGACAACGCCGTCCGCCATTCTCGGGTCTGTGTGGACACGCTGGGGTGCGGACCGCCGGAAATTTGAATTGATTTCCATTCGGTGCCCGAACTCCACAGAATATAATAATAATTTAATATTATTATTATTATATTGCGAAACCCACATAATAATAATAAAATTATTATTATGTGGTTTCCCATATTAATGAATTTTCCTATTGGCTCGTGCTGTTACCCTCTACGTGTACTGGGAAACAAAAAAAAAAAAACCCAGCTCATATTAAGGAAAATATAACTAAAATGAATACGGCGTACTGAAACATCCCTGCCCACAATTCCACCTCCATGACCCTGAAAGTCTCAGACCGAGTCGGCTTCGCTCTCAGCTTTTCAACGGATCCTACGAGAACTCAAGCGAAGGAGGCAATCTTATCTCTGTCGCTCCAGAAAACACTAATGTCAAAATGTCTTCGTCTGGACCCGACCCCTCTAGTCTGGACAGTGTTGATGACCGTGTTTATTATGAATTTGAAACTCTGACTGTGAAGAGGTCGTCTTCTTCGTCTTGCTCTGCCGGACCGCCAAGAAAATTGAGATCATCGAAAGTTGAATTCAGGTTCGGCGATGGTCATAGAGAAATGATTAAGCTCAAGGTTAAGTTTAATGGTGATCTCGAAGATCTAGAAGATTCTAGGCTCTACAAAGGATAGTTTGATCTCATGTTCAGTGACAATCTCAGATATGTTATTATAGATAGTAGCCGTAAGCTGACAGATGCACTAATTGAAAGCGAAGTAAAAATCACTGGCACCCGAAAGAATTGTTAGAGTAATCTGTTCCCATCTAGTAAAAAACCTTATGATTAGAACGAGGAAGGCTTGCTTTGCATCTTTGGCAGTGAAGTGCACATATATGGTACAATTACAAACAACTATTAACGGTTACGCAGCTGTCCACCTATTGGCAGTATGGCAAGGAGACAACAGTACACAAATTGCTCTACAGCCCGGAACCTTATATCGAATAAGACTTGATGTGGATACTGGAAAACCGAGCCATACGTCATCTGGATACTCACAAGAAATCTTTACATCAATATTAAATCATCGTCAATCGAAGCATTTTCTCTTCTGTACATTTTCCAAAACAGCTTTCCATCTCAATCTTAGAGAAATTGTTTCCATTGACCATAGCATAATCGAACAACCCTTTGGTACGACGCAAGTCTTTACTGATTTCAGCCCAACCCTTTGAAAGTACACATGCTAGATTTACCATGGCACCTTTATTACCCTTGCCAGTACCTTTTTCAAATAATTCTTTCTTCCGTTGCAATTCCGTCGGGACTGCTTTTTCACAGTGAAGATAAACGAGCATCATCACCGCTGTCCTGAATATTTGCAAGATTGTACATGGCAGGTGCATGACCCTTCTAGACAGCTTGTTCGTACACTTCTTTCGCCCGTACCGCGTCCTTCTCAACCCCATCGTCGCCCGACCAAGCCCCAAGGTTGCACATGGTACCTGCATGACCCTTCTCGACCGTTTGTTTGAACAGTTATTTCTCGTGCACCGTCCTTCGCAACCCCTATTTAGGTACAAAAATACTTCTGTGAAGCAAGGACCCTAAATATGCCATCGAATTTACATCGCCTAAGATTATTGCCGACTTGTAACATTTATTGAAATTTTTCATATCTGTGGCCTTTGTTTCCATCCTTATTTCGAATTGACGATCTCGTTTGAATTCTTCGCTCCCACTTGGTTCGTTTCCAAATAATAAGTTGGGGATTGTATCCCTTTCAATAGTTGAAATACGAAGATAGCTGTAACAAGAAACTTGATGGGCTGACAATGGCAATTGCCAATTAATCCCGACTGATAGCATCAGAATTTGAATACATGAAGCGATCAAAGAAGAAAGGTGCAACCAGAGTAGGGAGCGTAAGGGTGTCGAAGTAGTGGTGGAAGAGGAACGTAGTGTCGGTATGGTTCGATAAGCGTAGTTGCTTTTCCATTGACATGCCCATCGAATGAGTCGCAACGAAGCCACGTAAGCCTCACCTCCATGAACGGGTGAAACCTACTTGATTGCAGTAGATTTTTAACTAATCAGATAAAGTTGCCACCAAAATAGCCTTAGCTGTCGGACCCGGACGCTTCAGCGCTGCCGAGAAAATATAGTCACCATCCGAACTGCAGCGGGCTATGAGCCGCTGCATTAAGTTGCGTAACAGGTCGTTGGTTCCATGGAGAGGAATACACAGCGCCATTCTATTCATGGTACCAAACTCAGAGCCCTTGAATGTGCGGATTTGGACTTGTATCGAGGATTGGAGCAGTTGGACATCGTCACGTTGAAGGCTGGGGAGGCTAGCCGGAACCTGAGAACTACGGCTCCGAGTTGAACGAGAAGCTCCGGGGCGGAAGAGGAGATGGTAGTGTGGAGACAGTGCAGTTAAAATGACACCGGAACGGAAGACCTTCGACACGGAGGGACCTTGATGGGACGCTACGAGTCAAGCGATAAACCGCCTTAGCCACGGCCACCGAAGGGGAATACGTCATGTCCAATAGTACATGAAGGCGGTGTTCCAATGAAATTGCGGCGGGATAAGGCCGAATCGACTGGCCCCCAGCCGAGCAAGACTCGAGCAGGATAGAGACGTAGCTGTACACTATAGAGTAGGCTACAGGAAGAGAAAGCTTTTGTGATTGGAAACAAAATCGAACTAATGCGCTTATCTGAGCCGTTTATATGCAATTCTTGTCGAAGACGCCATCGCTCGACCAGAAGGCGGGTCGGAACCATGGAGTCTAGTCCGGTTCCAAACCGATGACGTCTTGCCAGTTTTCCGCTGTTATTTCAAGCAAAAGCCCGACTGTTGGCCACGGGGAGTTATCGAAGGGATGACGAGGAAGATTCTTGAAGCGTGCGCGTAGACGTACCACGGCTGGTATCGCCAGGGAGGAGAAAGCATGACGCCCTTTCCATGATCCACTTCACCAACCAGCGGCCCCGGATGGATATGATCTAGAGACGAGGAAGTAATTATGGAGTACCCAACGGAACGAACCATTACAGCAAGTAGTAGTCATCCAATGGAAGCACCTCGTAGAGTTGGGAGAGTTGTGAAAGTAGCCGGACGCTGAAGAGTTGAATGGACCAAGAAGGGCGTCTCGTCCACGAGAAAGATGATCTCTCGAGTAGCTGAGAGTAGACGGAAGATGGTGGGTGGAGATGGTCACGTAATTTTGTTCACATAACGTGCTGAACTCAGGAAATTTTGCTAAGAAGCAAGGGGAACGGAAGATGATGTCTCGAACGATATATGCGGTCACTATAGATTCCGAGACCAACATGACTTGTCTCTTTCGTGCACACTGAATGAATAATTGAAGAGGAAATGGGCACGGTCACTTAAAGTTTGTATGTGTGCTCCTTCCTGTAGGGTGTTGAAGAAGCCCGAGGTTGGTACTGCGCCATCCCAAACACTGCGCCTTCCACATATGATGGAGTCCGGGAACATATCGATTGAGCGTCCTGGCCAGATGACGCGCCCAAAATGGTTGTTTTATGGAGGTAAAAATACCATTGAAGGTTTCGTATTGCCGCATGCGACGACGATCGCGACAGAGGCGGAGTCGATCAGTCCGGCGAAGCTTCGTATGAGCTTGTTCGTCAGAAATAGAGGATGAGATTAGGAATGATTTAGTAGATTCTTTTCCGCTGCAGTGACCTTGCGCCACTTGAGGGGGCTTAGCACAAACTTCCAGAGTTTTGTATCCATCACGATCACCAGGATCTAAATTGACGACGAAGCCGAGAATTCCGTCTTCGTTGGGTGAAATAAAAGTCATAACTGGGGAAAGAGGATCTTAAATACTATTCCCCACTTCCGATGTCTAGAGATGTAGCATGGGGGTGTGTTGACGGCTTGGGAGACCAGAAGAGATCTTACAGATATGCGAACACTCGGTGCCTGAGGGAACTCAATTGAAAGACGACGGGATTTATCACCTTTGGGAAGAACCACAGCGCCCCCATTAAGCCGCAGTTCAGACACAAGGAGATGAATACTGTTTCCCTTGGCCTCGGGTGCGGAGGAACAGGTAGTAGTAGCGATATTTTAGGTACGCCTTGAACAACGAAACCTCCGGGCATAGATATGGAGCTCAGTCCCATAATTGGTCCATTAGGATCGTCCAATCCTGGAGCGCGTTGTTGATAATACCATAGTAGACCATAAGGAGGTCCTTACCCGCGGTGGTGGTAAAGAATGATGGAGACGCCTTCCCGGATGCCGTGAGTTGGTCCACCTCGCGTCCCGTGGTGCGCCAGTAGTACTCAATGACCATCCAACACTCCAGCCCTGTGCGACAGAAGTTGGTGTTGTGAAGACAGCTGGTAACGGTAGCGAGATTTTTGGCGATGTCCAATGAATCACGGGAGTTGGATGCCGAATCTCAGTTGGCGAACTAACCATGGAGACGCCCCGATTTCCATCCATTTCCTGTGCAGCAGGCCTACCTTGATGAAGACTGCGATCATAAAGGTCGACGGCCCCGACCAAACCAGAGGGGGAGAGCACGTTTTACTGTCCGAATAGTTGTGGGTATAGTTGGTGATGCGATGAGCAGAGTTGCGATTTGTAGTGCTTGCCCGGTTGCGGGTACCGCTACCGATGCCACTTGCATGGTGGTGTGCTATTCCCGCCGATATACCCACTACCTTGACTTACTGACCCTTTTAAATATTTTACGCCTCGTCATCCCACTTAGTAGGTCCCAGGGGGCG
>JAULBU010071296.1:0-10489 GCA_032358235.1 Odonthalia washingtoniensis | reverse complement strand
AAATCAACAACAAAATCATCATCAATATCAACATCATTATCAATATAAATATAAACATCATCATAAACATCGAAATTTTCATCGAAAACTACACGAACATCTACATCTACATCTACATAGATATTGATATTGATATCGATATCATCATCAAAATCACCATAATCACCATAAACATCATAATCATCATCAAACTCAGCATCATCTACATCAACATAAAATTCATCATCATTATCAAATCATCATCAACATGTACATGTACACCAACATCAACATCAAAATTATTACAATCAATAAGTTGATGGTAATCATGGCGAACGATTAGATAAGGGATGAAGGATAAAATTAGTGGATGGAGATTACGGCTGATGGCGATAACTTATGGTCGACTAGTAGTCGACGATGACGACGTTTAATATCAAGAGAGTATGATGAAGTTATAAGTCAGCTGACGATACTGATGACGTTTGTCATTTAGTTACTATAAAATGGGGCGAACGCGAACATAGAACGCATAAAACGGAAGGGAATAACAAAACGCATAATTACATAGAGTCGACAATCAATGCCGTCGACGAGAACTAACATAACAGATTTACTTATTACTTCTACTTTTTGCTTTTTCTTCTGCTTCTCCTGTATGGACTGAAGGTGATGGTGATACACGATTGGGGTAAAGAGAGATGAACGACGAAGAAGATGTGGTCATTCAACATGAATATTTTTATTGAAACCCACATTTCAATTTAGCTGATAATACAGTATCATAATAATAAATAAAATATTAACGCACACAATAGTATGATATGGCGTGTATATCATATCATATTATGGACAATATACATTTTCAATTTTAATATGAAACTGGCGATAATGTTAGTTTCATGCACCAACATTGTTGCTTTCAAACCGACGATAACATCGGTTTAAACAAAAACATGTAGTGGTTTGAAACCAATACATGTAGTGGTTTGAACCAAAACAGTTGCTGGTTTGATACCACTACATGTGTTGGATTACACAGACACAAGTAGTGGTTTGAAACGACCAACTGTAGTGGTTTCAACCGACGTTGTCATTGAAGCTTGTAAGACACATGTAGTGGTTCAAACCACCACGTGTAATGATTTCTACATTACAGTAGGTGGTTTACACCACTACAGTTGGTGGTTTCAAATCACCAACTGTGTCACGGTTTTAGTGGATTTTTTCTTAAATATGGTACGCAGTGTACACTTGAAGGACAAATGAACTCCATCAGAAAATCAAAAGCAGCTCATGCACTCAATCTACTTGCCGATGTTGTGGATAATCGAAAAGAACAACTAGACGCATATGGAGGTGACGCACTATTACCTTCTTCCGACGACGAGATTGGATCTGACAGCCCAATAATGGATAGTTTTTATGAAGGCGAAGGGTTCAGTGCAATTGTACACATGACGAATTTTTCATCGAAACAGTTTCTCATGATATACAACCGTATATCAACATTTTTATCAACAAATTGGAATGTTGGTAGGGGTAAAAAGTCCGAATTTGAACAAAAAGATGTTTTATATGTGACACTAGTAGTTTTAAAGCATGGTGGACAATGGGATTTATTGGCACGAACATTTCGCATTAAAACTCCAACATTCGAACAATTAATTACAAAGTTTATTAAATTGGTATCAGATAAGTTTTATAATGATCTCGTTATTGGTATGACAGAAAAATATACTGTAGAATGTCTAGAGGAAGATAATAAGCTTTTTAATGATTATTAGTATGCCGGATACGCCACTGATGTAAAGTTTCAGCAGTGCAACAGACCGTCTGGAAACATGCAAGGAGGAAAGGTTTATTTCAGTGGAAAGCATAAACTATATTGCCTGAAAGTAGAAGTTTCTGTACTACCAATTGGTTTGGAATTTTTTTGCACAAAACATTATCCTGGTTCTACGGCTGATATTACAATTATGGTGAAAAATAAAATCATGCACGAATATAGGTTAGAAAAAACTGTTGCTGAACAACGAATACAAGATTTCGGTCTACATGTCGAGAAATATCCTGATAGTTGGGCAATATTGTGTGACAATGGATATCAAGGTGCATTCGATTATTTACGTGTTTTACATCCATTTAAGAAACCTGTAAATTGTACATTGGGACTAGAAGAAAAAGCACATAACGATACCCTGTCTTCCAATAGAGTTTTTGTGGAAAAGTATTTCGGACGATTGACGTCTCTGTGGCAAGTAGTTGCTTTGAAGTTTCGTTGTAATCACAACCTGTATGATCCCATTTTAAAACTTTGTGTATCAATTACTGATCTGCACATTTTTTGGAATCCGTTGTGGGCAGGTGATGATGAAAATTATACTG
This sequence comes from Odonthalia washingtoniensis, assembly GCA_032358235.1. Lineage (NCBI taxonomy): Eukaryota > Rhodophyta > Florideophyceae > Ceramiales > Rhodomelaceae > Odonthalia > Odonthalia washingtoniensis. Next base: position 8,122 of record JAULBU010071296.1, on the reverse strand, counting down.
CTTTCACAAACAGGCAGTGCACAATTTGGACAGAAATCGTTACAAAAAGACGACTATCTCAGAAAAAGCATCCACTCAAACAACAGAGGAAATTGGATAAATCCTTTTACGACGGTTCAGATGAAGGCGAGGCAACCTTTGAACCAGATGACGTCAATAACATCGATGAATTCGATGACGTCTAATTGACAATTTTCTGTTTAATATATGAAATTTTCAATGTCTCTTACACTGCACTGTATTGGGTCTGGTTCTGACCGTTGTGAAATAAAATTCAATAACTGATTGGATATTATTTCACACAACATCACTGTATGAAACCTGTTAATGTTTTATTAAATAATGAAAGACAAAGAAACAGGTTAATCACTTATTAACTTAGGTGAATGTCTAATAGGATTTTCTGTAATGTCCAAAACATTTTGAGCATTATTCCGAATATTTTGAGCAATAAGAAATATAGTTCACTGTGCTACTAAACATTTAAGGGACATTTCACAATTAGACCCCAGACAGTTTTGTACACGTAAGGCTCAGCACTGAGATTTTGGTAAATTTTTCCATGCAGTACCGAGATATTCCAGAACGACAAAAGCAGTGCAAAACTTTTTCAAAAAGTAGCAGATCAGACCCGAGATAAACTTTATATGCAGAATTAGTACTGAGATAATTACAATTTTTCCAAATCGATCCGTTTATCCAGCACTACTAGTGACCAATTGATAAATCGCAGTGCTAATCAAGTCAAATCCCAAAGATCTTGTTACTAATCATAGCAAATACCAAAACCCTTGGTATTAAAACCACGATTTGTGGAAAACAGCCAAAACGCAATGTGGAAATCTCGGTACTAATCTCCTGTTTCTGCATCTGAATAACTACTTGTTCCTAAATTAGGAGGAGGTGGAGCACAATCTTCCTCCTCCTCATCGAATACTTGCTTCAACTCACAAGTCCTTGCAGTATGATCCCGAAGGTGACATAGAGAACAATTATAGAGACGCTTACTTTCTGTAGGACATTTCTTGTACCATACTTCTTTCTTTTACTAGCGCTTACAGGTGTGCCTATCGTCACATTGCTGAGGCGATGCAGTTCCTCCACTACTTCAGGCCGCGCCGTTAGGAGATTTATTGAATGTTTGTTCTGGGGTGCTGGTTGATGAAAAGGGAGGTTATTCAAAAGGAGGAAGTTTTGCCGTACCCCATACGCACATATACATTTTTATAGACTACTGATTTTGCACTGATATAATATCTTGGTACTGATTTGGTCTATCTTGGTAATGATCTCCGAAAAACCACGAAATGTCTCGGTCCTAATTTCTCCTTTTCTTTTCTCTCTCGGTACTTTTTCGCTCTATACAGACACGGGACATTTTTCGCCAATTTAGTACCGAGATATTTTTTACGAGCCCAATTCAGTGCGAGATATCTCCGTATTTACTTCGTCGTTTACGATAAATCTCAGTATTAGATTAGTCTTTTTACATACATAAAGTTCTAATTGTAAACATTTCATAAAATCTCAGTACTGAACCTTACGCTTACACAACTGTCTACGGTCTTCTCATGACTTTTTTCAACATTTAATGGTTACATTTCATTTTTGTTTGAGAAATATCAAAATCGATTTGGTATTTTCATCAACATAAATGTTTACATTTTGTAAAAATAAACTCAATTGACAACACCTTAGTCTGTGACTCTTGCTGACTGTGGTTACTACACCTCGATCTTGAACTATGAAAAAAGAGAGTTTCATAGTAAAGAAAAAAGTGAGGAAAACGGAAAGGAGTGAAAATGAAAAGGTGCGAATGGCGTTCTTAAAAATTGAAGAAGGCCAGAGCACTAATCGCAGACAGTAGGTCAAGGCGTAAATGAAAGTAGCTTGAAGTTAGTTTCGTTTGCCACGTTGCACTAGAGAAATTTGTATTGGCTGAATATTGAAAGAATTTAGCCTGGAGCCTAAATCGTAGTAGATATTAAATAGCGTGGCCCACAGAAACCATGATCTGATCTGCTGAAAACTCCGATTTTCACAGTTCATACATCATCCTAAGAGTAACTTCGATCTTTTGCACGCACTCGCTGTCAAAGCCATGAATGATACTGCCGGTTCAAGCGGCCTTGTCCCTTCATCTCTCCTCTTTGATGAATTTCCGAGATCCAACATGGCTGCTGATTATAACCGTCGTCTAACAATGGACGAAAGAAGTGAATTTGCTCCAATTTCACGACCTGAAATGAAATCAATTTTGGATAAGATGAGAATAAGACGCGCCATACGCCATAACTTACCGAAAGCAGCTCACACTATCTATGAATCAGGTGACGAGATCCTTGTATCGATTTAGAAAGGTCACTCCCAGAAAAACGGGTAATACTTCGGTCCATACAAGGTTTCATCATCAGACAGACGTACAAAATTAGTTCATATATATCATCTGACTAGTAAGAAGACACACGCTAATTCCATTACACAAACTAAGTCCTACTGCTCTTCAACATCAAGAACTCACCGTATTTCTCTCAATACCCACGTTTCGAAGAAGATGTCTTCTGGACTGAGGTTATCCAGTTGAAAGACCCAAGGTACCAGACGACTGAAATGCTGAAGGCCCGCTGTGTTGAGATCAAGAAATTGATCTAGCAAAAAACATTTAAAGTGATCCTGTGAGAAGAAGTAGCGCCAGATGCAATTATGTTACCCGGCAGATTATTTTTAACATTTAAATCAACGATCGATAGCTCGGTGATAACATAAACCGACTTTTGTAATCGGTGGGCACCATGATAAGTTGAAAAACTTCACGTTCCACTCATCACAAACCCTCCAACACGCATCGATACGTCTAATACTCTCCCTATCTTCCATATATGGATGCGTTTGGACCGCAGATGTGAAAAAAGCGTATTTTCAATCTTCAATACCACTAGCACGTGACCTCTTCCTCGACTCCAGTATTCCGTAGTTGGGACTTTCTTCCTACCAATGTATGCATATATCACAACCATTATACGGTTTATCTGAATCAGGAGATATATTGTTTCAAACTCTACAAAGTCACCATACTCACGACCTCAAGATGAATCAAATTAATTCTGACTCATCATTTTACTTTATCCACAACAATTACAAGCTTTCTGGTCACTCTGGAACATGCGTCGGCTACCTGCTGAGGTCAATCGGCAATCAGTTTCAAATTCTATCTAAAAGAACCGAACGACGCCTCGACATGAAACCCGCCTCTCCTTTACCTTGTGACTTTTCGGGATTCTGGCTTCTATTAATACAACATTCTAAAATTCAACAAACTCAAAGACACTACATGAAAAATTGAATCCCTGGATCATAATGCTACTTTCAATGATTTTATATCTATTCGTATGCACCTATCATGGATTTCGTATACGAGACCAAACTGTCTGTATGAAATTTCGAGACTGGCTCAGGTCACACAATCGACATTAACAAATACTCCTTCAATTATTCAACAACTCAACAAGTCAACACGCTAATCGTAACGTTATGATATAAGCATCTTCTTTCAAGCCCTTGATGCTCCAAGTCTGAAAATCATTGGTTACAGTGATGCATCATTTGGCAACAACCATCCTCCATTCCGGTAAGAATAACTAAACGATCTCTATCCTTTTCAAATCGTAGAAGGCAAGCGTTTATACCGTTCGGAAATGACAGGGGAGGTAATCGCCTTCTCAGAACTCTTCGATAGCGCCTTCATTCTCATCACCAAACTCATCACACTGCTTCAACGCGATATCAAACTTGATCTTCTGACTGACAGAAAATCCCTTTTCTACGTGATATCCAAAGAGTAACGCACATCAGAAAAAAGCTAATGTTGGACATCGCGGCTGCACGGGAAGGTTTTAAACGCCGTGATATCTCCAATACTTTTCTCGTCAGATCCGAATCCAACATAGTGGACGGCTTGACAAAACCAATGACCCAAGCAACTCTGTGAGCGATACTATCATCCTCTTCTCACTCGGCAAACCCAGTTCAATGGATCATTAGATACGGCTACGACATTACAACGTAACTTCACCCCCTTCCATTTTTAACCATCATAACCTCATCCCTACAGCTTCTTATCTCCTACAAATAAACCACCTCTACAAGATATTGATATTCAATATATACCCTATAATCACTATGGTACATAATGGTACTTACCTTACTTTATCAATCAATCACATACGTAAAAAACAATAACAATAACAAAAGTTTATACTATTTCAAAAAACAATGTTGTTATTTCTTCACGGCCCTGTTCAAGCAAATTGGAGGACTGATTAACTGAACACCTGATCACCTCTACACTAAAAGACAGACCAAAATTAATAGTATTTAATTCCACCTAGTACGCCTAACCATCTACACTTCTGTCTTCCATGCACTGTGACCTTCAATGCTACTGAAGGTTAGAACCGTAATAAAAATAACAATTGTTCCCACGTGTGTCTCCTAAGCTTGTCATCTAATCTTCTGCCGGCTAAATATCATTGTCTTGGATTCGCTTTTGGCGTTCTTCTCCTCTATAAGAACTCCTCCAGCACCATTCCCTTGCTCTCTCCCCTTTCCTCCTTACTTTACTTTTACAACATTAAACCCAGTTTAAATTCTGTTGCCGATTGGGATTGATATCCTTTCATCTCTAAATTCTCCAATTTCTATATTGATGCGATACCAGTGCGTATCGCTACCCTTACCGCTCCGAACTAACCTTCGTCCTCACTTCGCGTGCCTCCCCTTTTCTTCTTCTTCTTACTCTATCCTCGCTCCTAAAATCGTCCGCCATGTTTCCTAAAACGTAAGACCTCCATACTTTCATACCTACTGTCAATTGTCTTCTTACACTCGCGCATCTACTTCTTCTTACACTCGCGTACCTACTGTCTACTGTTTCATTTAACTCGCACATACAAACTACTGTATATCGTACCCTCTGGACAGCAAATTACAGTCTGTAGTATCTCACATACACAAAAGAGGACACGTGGGTATATTCAAAAAGCTGGCGCTGGTTTTCATCGCCCTGAATACAACCTTTCGCAGATACCGGAGTTCTTCGACAATGTGGCTTATTCAACCTAATTTTCGTACTGTATAGTGATATTCGTACGTGATCATATATATATATATATATATATATATAGTATATATGATCACGTACAGATCTGTGGACCATCAAGTTTGGGTGTCAGCCTGTTCCATCATTACATACCGAACTCTCGTACCAGTATGAGCGCTCTAGCTCGAAATTTGCACAACATAGCTGAATTATGAATCCAGGTTCGAGTGTGGTCCATTTTGCGACTTTACTACTCATAGTATCTCTGGATTCAGTGTACCGAATTTTGTAACGACCGAGCTCATGTCTCCAAGTGTTTGGACTGTAGTTAAAAATAGATTGAAATCGAAACCCCGAGAATGAGATAAAGGTGGTGATTCCAAATATTTATCTACAGTGGAACATTTACGATTGAGATCGCAACCTCCAGAATGTCAATCGAGTGTACGATTTAATTATTGATATATTATGGAATACCTACGATTGAACCTGCCACTTCGTGGATGATAATTGAACTCACAGCCATCACGGGTACCAGAATGGGGATACAAACATTATCACATACAAATAACATTAGAAGGAGATAATGCCCGCAGGAGAAGATTGGCTTCCTTTATACTACCGAATTAGAAACTTTAGTCAAACAGGGATAAGTGCAACTCAGTTCACGATGTCACTCGGTATTGCAGTCGCATCTCACGGTACGTTCAGAAATTGTTGCCATGATATACACAACCACAGACGCCTTCACAGGGTTTCTTGTGGTACGTATACCAATATCCCCGTGCTATTCACAATTTGTAAAACTAGTGAAGATTTTCTATCTGTAGAACTCCTCACATTAATACCTTCAGTACATCTACGTACTGAGAAAACGCCCATGGGCATGAACTATCCTTGCTATGCCTCACTTGTCAGCCTTACCTCGAGATTTTAGAGAGCACGGTCGTGATCGTACAGCCCTTTTTCTCACAATTATATAGTTCGTTCAAGCCCAACCTATCAATCTCATTCTGATACTCGGGAAATCAACATTATATTCCCCGCTATATGCCAACTCTCCACTAGAAAGAAGCTACGAACACCCGAATGTTTATGAACTCCTGAATAATGTATACCCTTCTTTTTCAATCTTACATTCCCAAATCGTGGGGTTTTACTATAATTTTTTGTTTATTGTGGAAGATGGCTTCTTCATGGTTCGCGGGAGGAGGTCGATGATATGATGGAACATCACTGTCCGACCTTGAATGATTTTCTTCGCAGTTTCAATTAACGTATGCATATTGTAGAAAGGACAGATTACACGAATAGGGAGAAGGATTCGTATCATCATAGTCCTTAACAATCTCTGTGAAGTTTTATTAATCCATATTCTTTTTATAGCACCACATCTTGACTCTTTCCTGTCGTTGGCCGGTTTGTTGGAATATTATATAGGGTCTATCTGAGTTTTTATAGATTTCTATGTCTTTGTCTGTATTTTGATATGGATTGAAGAACGAAGGACTGTCTTCATAAATCGAAGGATAAAACATCCCCTGTGGTAGAAACAAGCTGGCCTGGGTCATCTAATTCGCATAAATCTTAATTGGCATGTCCGTCAGCCGCAAAAATGCAATCGAATGATTTACATGGGTTGATGCTGACTAGATTAGGTAGTGCATTGATCAAAATTCGAATCACGTGGTTAATCCTAGTGATTGATTCATTGAGGTATCGGCAAAGTGAACTCCATCGGAAGTCAATTTTCCGTCCTAAATCCGTTGTTCCGTACCACATGCTCTACTATTACACTGTCTACCTCACCTCATACTATCCTTTCACCCCGATCGGTTATCGTCCTTTCTATAGGAGTGTATGCATATAATAAGTGTACATATCACAGATAATCTTAACACGAATGGTAGTATTATCTCACTTTATTGGACTGTGAGCTGATTCCAACATTCTATACAACGATACAAACACGTATGTATCCTTCTTTATCGCTCAGAATTCTTTTAGATGAACTCTTTGGAATATACATATGTTAGAGTAATTCGAGACAGAAAGATTTTCCATATTTTCCGTCATAAACTTCCTCCATGAATATGGATACCATTGATGATACATCTTTTTTGCACTTCTGATAAGATTTATTCCCCCAAAGGTGATCAGCGACACAGGTAGTTAGTCTTGATCTGTTTATTTATATTGGACTTCCATTCTCCATTCGTGGTTGTTCTACTGCAATAAAACACTTGGTTGACACTCCAGGGTCGCTTAATAGCAACTTACCACTGAATTTAGGTAGTTCTGTGGATTACGGTGGCAAGCACATCTTTTGTTACAGTCAACACTGGTCATTAACATGATAATTTAACGGATGTGTTCGATTAAAGGATTTATTTGATAGTAATGATGAGTATGTTTATGCTTTAGGGTTACGGGGATGTATTTCATATACGGTAAAGTCGGAAAGGTGTGATATGTTGTGTATGGTATATACCCCTAGCCTTCAGTAAAGCTGTTATACTCCAGAGAGTCCGTGCAAATAGGGAACTTGGAGATTTTCTTCATCATGGTAGTTCCAGACTTAGAAAGTTAGATTTGCCAACGACACGATTTGTCGGGAAGTACAACTATTTGTTGAATTTTCCCTGTTAATGCCATATATAACGTCTTTCTTCCTAGATTTTCTCTCCTACCTACCTTCTGGAGGTTATCCTTGCCTTCATATTAGTCTTAAAACTAATTCATAATCATCTCGCTGGAAGAATTGCTGTATCGTTTTAAACTATTTTATTCGATCTTCTTATATTCTTGAGATCCCTTTTGTAGCCTTTTTTCTTTATTATTGTGAGTAATTGTCTCCTATTTTCCCTACTTTAGTTTTGACTTACCAAAGAAATCTTGGTATAGAGTAGTAGAATCAGCATACCTTACTGTAACGTCATTTAACGACCACAGTATTGTGGAACTCATGAGAAATTGTCTAGTAGATATCGTTGCTCAGCGGTGTTGCGTGCTTCACGATCTAAT
>JAULBU010071285.1:0-10489 GCA_032358235.1 Odonthalia washingtoniensis | reverse complement strand
TCAGCCAGATTGCTCTAAAAAAGGTAGACACCTCGGTCCTTCTCCATTTTCTACGTTGAGTCGGCGTAGAATTCCTCGGGGACCTTGACTCGACAGAGTTCGCGAGACCTGAAATATGAAACAGAGCGATGCTACTATGATGAAAAACAAACATGAGATAGGACTGAGACGAGAGATGGAAAAAATTCCCTGCTCTACTTTATTCGGTGTAGGCCCACTTTTTCAAGCGAGGGGCCTTTTGTATTACCCATAACATCAGTTGGGTACTTACTCCGCGTTGCATGACAATTCCTACCACGCACTTACTCGACTGCCTTGTAGATGCCAGCAGAGATAAGTAAACGGGCCTTGTTGCCTGTTCGAGTAGTCAGTGTCCACGAACGCTTCAGCAAGTATTTCCAAGGTAGGATTGTCTTGTGTGCAAAATCCTTGGTCGTCCTTTTTCTATGTCCAGCATTACACTATAAGCAACCATTAAGTATCAATAAAGGATATACGCATGATGAATACTACAGTAGATACCATCCCTCTGAGAATCACATCTCAACAGAAACTGCCATATAGTGCAATGGTTTTTCTTTTTTAATTTTTCAATAACATTACTTTTAAAGATGTTTGCTGTGCGAATGAAACACAAATTACGGCAGATATTTCAGAAGACGAGGAAATATGTCAGCTGCACTGAACTTGGGTGCTCAGTGTAACACGCTATCCAAACACATTCCTGCCAAACACGTGTCCAAGCTAACAGCCAATAGGATGTTGACACACGGTAATGTGGACAGAAACTGAGCCAATCAAACCATGTCATATGTCAGGAGACAAAAGGCGTCAGAGGACGAAAGACGCTATTGCCACAAAGAGCAATACCGGTCCAATTCCCACAAGAGGCCCTACGTTTAGGTGCACCCGGGGCGATTCGAACTCTCAAGCTACCGTCTAGCCAGGTGTCTCCAGGACACTAGGCCACAGTGTGGGGTTGTGACGGAGATCGTTTTATTATTGATTTTATCTGGAGAAAATTACAGATTACATTGCGTTCTTTACACTGCTGTAATTTAGTCGCCGGCCCTTAGTATACAACTACCAGCACAGCTGCCGGTGCCGCACTGATTAAACTTAGGTTTTTCCCTCATCACCGTTGTGCTCGAATAAAAAAACTCTCTCATCAGCATCAAAATCCGAAAGGTAGGCCCTAGTTACACGCAGGTTGAACGAGAGTGTCAAATGATTATAACTTTTGTACAAAGCTTGGGAGAAGCGTTTTATGATTTCACCTCACATACACATAAAATATTGCTTGTTGGAAAATTTATACATATTACTCTTTGTTTGTGATAAAAAATTATACTGCCTTCGTTTTAACTCATATTGAAGTGGGTTCAGTTTATCAGAATGATTTCTGACGTGTATCATGAATCTTGCAGAATTGCTGTCTCATTTATATACCATGCTCACGTGTTTTCCGTTGGATTACATCGATGACGCCTAATGGCGAGTTTACTATTGTAGCTTGCATGTTGTCACCAGATGCGTCAAACTGTACCCAATGGGATGGGAGCCCACTTTATAGTAACATGTACCATACCACAACTGTGGGAAATATATAATCAGTAGCGTATGCAGGATGGAGCTGATTACACTAAAAATCCGTACAGCGGAAGTAAAATTTAGACGGGAAGAAAAGGAAGAAAACCCTACATCCAGAATGCATCCTTCAATTGGTTCAGGGAGCCAGATGTTTCACGCTAGCTTAACGTTCATCAATCTCAACAATAATTCTATTCTTCCTCTACAGTTGTTTTAAAATCTTCACCATACGTTCAACGTTCAAAAATGACGGACATCGACCGTACTTATATGAAGCCTCTCGACGAAGCATCGGACTATACGCTGTGGCGTATCCGCGTTGAGGCTGCTTGCAGTTCAAAGGGTCTGGAAAACGTTGTAGAGAAGTCAGATTGTACCGATACTACTGCTAGAGCAGTCGAAGAATTCCGAAAGCGCCAAAGACAGGCTAGCAACACCATAGTCGGTGCTTTGTCGGATCATCCGTTATGAGTCGTCTGTACTGTAATTGGTGATCCTGAACTCATGCTAGGAAAGTTGAATACGGGCTACGACGCTAAGACGACTACTTCAAAGATATCAAAAATGTCGGACCTCGTGAATAATCGAGTCCGAAGATCTCCATTTTGAAGCACATTGACCGGAAGGTGGATTTCATCCAACAGCTTCGTGCAATTAAGACTAACATCGAAGAGCCATTATAGAGATATGTGTCGTAATGTTCGTTTGAAACCGGAATTGGTTAACAGGGTAGGTGGCGTTATGCGGGAACGACACCAAACAGGAGAACCCACAATTCAAGAAAGAATTGAGACTTGTTAGGTGACATCACATTTACGACAACGAAAACCAACCCTTAAGACTGTAATGGGGTAGCCAGCCAGGGAAATGTTACACATTGGCCACTAATATGCGTACTGCATAATTTGATTCTTAAAAGGTTTGTTTACCTATGAAAGGGGGTACTTTACGGCGGTGGACAGTTGACTTATAGTAAGCTTGCGCTACTGTAGTTTTACGTGTGATGACGATTTTAATTGATTAATGCCATCAGACATGGAAAATTAGAAAGGAGACCCTACATGTGTAATCCAAGAAAATCCGTCGACTCACTTTTGCATGTATTTATTAATGCTGGAGTCCCCGACATTTAGCTGGGAAAAAGAGAAAGGTAGAATTAGGTGAACAACATCGAAGCGTAACTGCATCAACATAGGTAATCTTACCACACACCAGACCAGGTTCACCAAGTAAAGACCATCGCGTCCCGACGAGCATTAGACTTGGGGAAAGGCAGGCTGTCGTCGCATCTGCTGATCTTCACGACCAGCTTCTATCCGCCAAACCAGGGTTCGGTGGTGATACACTAATTAATGTGGAGCCGATTGGACTTGTGTAAAGACGTACAGGATGATATTCAACGTCAACACGGTTAATAAAACGTTCACCAGGGAGGCCAATGGATTATAAACATATCAAGGAGGCCACTTAATAAAGGAGGTTAAAAGGGAGGAAGGGTAATAACATGGGTACATATCGAAGAGGCCATTTGGAATAGAAAGGTGAAGGCAAGGAGATTTATTGGAATATAGATTTCAATCATCTTGATAAAAATGCAAAGAGAAGCACGACAGCCATTGTAAATCGGAATAATCGTCGATTATATCTATTTCGCGGTGCTGAAGCCCGTTACATCCGGCGTCAAGACCCTAGCTGATGAAGATCTCACTTCGAAGGCGGTACCCGAACGACGCATTGAGGAGCGTCAGGCGTTGTCAAAAACGGACTCGGAAGATCACTCTGCGGTGGATACTGGGTCGTGTCAGATCTGCGGCAAGGGAAGTCATGCTACGGCCCCCTCTTTCCTGAGCCCACTAGTATCGAAGAATAAGGTCGTCCCAGACGACGAAGTCAAAAATTGTTTTGGCGATGGCATCTCTAAAAGAGAAAGTAGTTGAGGCGACTAGAAGCCGAAATGGACTGTTAAACTAGATAATCACAACAGTGGTCATAGGACTGCAATGGCGAAGTCTAACAGGAGAGAAACTGGAATGATACTTCTCTATTTGGAAACAACATCGCCCAGGATATAGTCGATTAATACTGTTCCCAACAGGAGTGAGTGCCATGTGCCTGTATCACTCGAAGACGTCTCGACTGTAGTCGCTAATGAAGAGTGACTAGATCCGTTCACTGGTCTTCGGAGCAGAATATGATAAATAGTGATCTCTCCAAGACAGTAGTAGCTAAGGACCTCTCAATGAGTCTTATATCAGTTCCAGACCTAGTACGCAAGGGTATATGCGTACTCTTTGTTCCTGGAAAGGCCCTTCTAGTGAATATCGAGAACGAATAGCGTATCATCGGCAAATGCGCCGAAGAAAGTGTTGGAATATTCTACATATCAGATGACGAGAGACGATCGGCAAAGAAGAAGTGGTATATAGCTAAACGTACCGAGAATGCCATGTTGGCATTGGTACGCAAGTATACAACTAGAAACCGATCATCCGAAAACGACATGGCACGCGATAATTTAAATAGTCCGCGTTCGAGGGTTACCAGCGTATCAACTGACACGGAAAGCGAGGATATAGACACACATGACACAAATGAAACGGAACACAGAGATTTGGAGACAAGATAATCCAAAGACGGGCGGTAGCGACAAGGTTAAGTCGGGCAATTCTATGTCGTGCACCAAGGACCCGCGGTCACGTAGTATTTACGATTAGGCCATTTCACACAAGCCAGGGCCATTCGCCGACAATTGAATTTCGGAATCCTGCCGAACCGATATGCGACCATAAGGAGTGTACAGAGTGCACTTTGTCGAAGTATCGTCCCCGTTTTGACGGATTTCGCACTAGAGAGCATCGTATCGGGAGGCTACATGCCGATATAACGGGATAAGTGAGCGCCAACTCGGTTGATGGGAACCGGTACTTTGACACTATTTTGGACGAGCATTCTAGATTCAAATATGTTGAGCCTCTACGCAAGATAGGTGAGGAATCTCAGCTGTTGATCCGTTTGGTACTGTACTTCGAGAAATAAACCTGCCATGCCGTCCGAGCGTTACACGCCGATGGCGGAGTTGAGTTCACAAAGGCCGCACAGTGGCTACGTGAACAAGGCGCCGTCTTGATGTTCACTACTGGGTTCACTCTGTCGTCTAATGGCCTTTTTGAAAGGACACACAGTATAGTACTGACTCTGGAAAGGGCAGCACTTCCACAGGCGTAGCTACCGTTGAAATATTGGCCCAATGCTGTGAAGCACGCGGTCCAATGCAAGAACATACTACCGCACTTAGTGACGGGTAATGTACAGTTCAATGTCACATTGGGACAGCCATTTAGAGACGTCACTCGTATCCGACCGTTCGGCTGTAAGACGTTGTACAGACCGGTGACAAGGAATCTCGGAACGTTCCTTCCACGACTGAAGAAAGGAGTATGTATTATCTATGATGTAGGTGACGTGTATCACGTACTAGGTCTGGAAACTAGATTCAGAACCAAGCATGTACACATGATAGAAGGGGCACTTACGGGACTACAGAGCGAGTGAAAAGAACCGTTTTACAATACTACCAAGAAGATAGTGAAGTGGATGTGCTAGATGATGAAAGTTGGAAATATTATCAAAATGATACAGAGTCGTCATCATCAGGGCGTTCGAATAACCCTAGTACGCCAGAGGGCGATGTGATAGATGAACTACTCAGTCATGTACCAGCCATGCCGTCAAATTATGGTCAGGAGGATCCAAAGTTTAGCGAAGACAGAAACGACACATCCGCGTCGGACGGCGAAAATGCCGATATAGATGAAGACGGCGAAGTAGACAATTATGCTGTAGCCGATGAAGACGGTGATACCGATGAAAAAATGACCCAGGTGCAACACCACGATCTGCTAGGTATGGAATTAGGATAGTGAACAGTGTACAGAACACGTACAAGGCGTTTCCCACTGGTATAAGCCCTAATGATGAACTGCAAATTCGGAAAGCGCTACAGTCTACTTATCATAAAATTTGGTTGGCAACTGTGCAGGAGTATTATGCAACTCTAGTCGACGTCAAGGCATGAGAGAAATTTGAGCGTCCGAATGACGGAGATACGGTACTACCGTCCGGGATCATCCTAAAAGTCAAGAAGGATGAACACGGCCACGCAGTCCGGTATAAAACCAGCTCAATGACGAGGGGAAATATCCAAGAAGAGCCAGGAGAATACTGGGAGCTATATGCGCATGTGGAGTCGATCTATCTAGTACATACTGTAATAGATGTTGCTACAGAGCGTGGGTAGGAAGTGGGCCACGTCAATGTGAAGGGTATTTTCCTTCATGCATCTATGCCATTTGATGACTGCATTGTCGTTAAATTGCAGCAGATTGCCGATACTACCGCCTTTAATGGACAGTTAGTTTGGCTGAAGATGTCGCTTCATGGTCTATGTTAAGCACCGCATATTTCCTGCGAAGTCTTGAACCGTACTGTACCAAAGTTTGGGTACCAAAAATCGGAAAACAGTGACAGTTTGTTTATCATAGTTGGTAGTAATCCGGTCTACATCGTCGCTTACGTCGACGATCTATTCGTGGTGAGGACACAACCATAATTGGACGAAACCAACAGACAGTTGGAAACTGTATTAGTCATTACAGAGCTGGATGCGTGTAGTCATTACCAGGGAATTAGAATAGACTGTCGAAAGGATGGAACATTCCTTCCGCAGCAGTGTCGATTTAATCATCGATACTTCAATTCGCGCGACGTCAGTGAGACGTCAACACACGCAAAGAATGCCACGACCAATGAGAGACGAGAGAGGGGGAGTGAGATACGAAGAACGGAAGACAAGAAGGCAGTGAGACAAGACTAGAGAGAGGACAAGTGAAGAGAAGGAGAGAGGAGGAGTCAGAGACGAGAGTGATAGACGACGAGAAAGAGATGAGGAGTGAGATACGAGAAGAGGGAGATAAGTCGGAAACAAGGAAAGGATGAAGATAATCGCGACGATAGAGGCCGCGGCTGACAAGAATGACGAGAATGGATGAAGAAAAGGATTGAAAAAATGAAGACAATGACACGGTTACAGGGGAAGAAAGTAGAGGAGAAATCGTAACAGGGTATGGCGTATAAGGAAATTGAAGAAGTGGAAACAGAAATCTACAGTACACAAAAGTGACTGTAACGTGGAGAGGAATGAATCAATTAACGAATACTATTTTGAAGTATACAGTACACAGACGTGACTGCACTGTGGAGAGAGGATATTAAATTAAAGAATATTTACTTTCGCGAATACATGTGTTAGTGACAATTAACCGGATTCACTTTAGTACTCTTCAGGTACAAACAGTTAATCCTATCACACGTGTATCCTCTATTCTGCTAGGGTCAAATCTTGATTTAGTATACATATGCCGTCCCGGTGAGGAGGGAGAAATAAATAAAGACCGCAGACAGTTTACAACATTGAGCAGATCATCGGCTTCCAAAATATCTCGAAGGGAAAGGGTACCCCGGATTCCAAAAATCTCACACCTGCGTCTGACGAACGATCAATCTGTACAGCAAGGATGAATCAGCAGTCATTAGTCAACTTTGAACCCTCGGTAGAGGTTGGAACCTCTAGCGTATTTTCAGACCAGTAATCTTCGAAAGTATCATCGTATCAGAAGGAAAGGACAACATAGAATTATTCATTTCGAATAGTCGCACTTAATAAATACTCACACTCGTTTTTTGCATAGATAGCTGTGAATTCGTTATTTGCACAACGGATTATAGTAAACGTCCAGTTTTCTTACGTAACAGTTAATCTTTCCTTTTCTCGCGTTTCTAATAAAATTAACTTGACGCACTACTGATTTGGTGACAGATTCGACAAGCGCAGGTTCAATATGAATATCGTCACGATGGCGTGTATTGAAGCCGCCAAGCCGACTGCTGCACTACTACCAATGTCTCACTTTCTCTACAAGAAGCAGGACACTCTCACGATGGAAAAATGTGATATGATGTCGAAAGTCCCTTTCAGGTCCGTACTTGAATCGCTAATATATATACAGAAAAGGACTAGGCCGGGAATTCCTGCAGATGTACCTTTTCTGGCAAGGTTTCAAGCCAATCCATCCACTACCCATTGTCATATGTGAAAGAAGGTCGTACGATACATAAAGGAGACCGTTAGGTACGGACTCTGGTATCCCAAAATTTGGAATTGTAGTCTTAACGCGTGGTCGGGCGCTGATTGGGTGAGGGATCATTCCAAGCGTCGTTCAAGAACGGGACATACGCTGTTCATACGCTATTCACCAGCTTTGTGGTGTTCAAAGATGCAGAGTTCAGTTACACTGTCAACATCGGAGGAGGAGTTATATGCCCTTACGAGTGCTGTAAAGGAATTAGCGTGGACAAGGGATGTTCGAGTAGATCTAGGTCAGATTACTGGCAGCCCAATAACCTTCTATGAGAACATCCTGGGGACAATCGAATAGACTGAAGACGTGCAAGGTTTACAGAACGTAAAGCACGTGGGTCTCAAGTACTACTTAGTTTGTGAATGATTTATCGGTCAGACCGTTGAGGCCATCTATACTTCCTCCCTCTGAAACAGTGCTGATGGAATGACTACAGTCCCAATCGGTGAACAGTTCTGTACAAGTTGTCGTTGACTTAGGGCTACGGATCCTGCAGGCAACTAGACTGCTATCGAGGGAGCGTGTAGTGTATCACGAATCTTACAGCATTTTTGTCACATGACTGTGCCGTACCTTCCGTTTTTCCGTTAGATTGCATTAATGACGCCTAGTGTCGAGTCTACTACTGTAGATTACATTTTGTCGCTAGACGCGTCAAATGGTACCCATTGGAATGGGATCTTACTTCGTAGTAACGTGTACCATACCACAACTGTGAGTTAATGGTGTAAAATATCTACCAGTAACGTAAGAAGAATGGATCTGGCTACACTGAACATACCGCGCAGCGGAAGTAAAATATAGACGGGAAGGAAAGTAAGAAACCTCGACGTCTATCTACCATCTTGCAATAATTTCGCATACCCAGGTATCATCACAACAAGTTGTCCATTTACTTGGTTTTATGCAAAGGAAAAAACTACATGAAGCGGGACCTGGTTCAAAGTAAAAAGAGGGTGAGATAAATGTAGAGAAGAGAAAGTGTCACCAATAAGGTAAGTAACATGAGCCAGCCAGACGTTTGGAACTGCTTTCCAATAAATGCGACATAGTGATACCTATAGAAAACCAGGATGTGAGTATTGTAGACAGTAAGAATATATTAGTAGCAAGAGAAATATTGACGGATAAAGATATCTAGGAATAAGACCTCTCGTTCAAGTAGTTTTATCAAGCGTTTCGCACTTAACTGTTCAAGAAACCAGCCCCGCAGTCATTTGTCACGCAAGTATTTAATAATATCGATCATCGTAGATGCTGAAATGGGAGAAGTACTACAGTAAAGACAGATTTGGTGTAATTAAGACTGAGAACACTCAAGGATTTAATCGTATGAAATCGAAGTAGAATCAAACATCGACCCAGTGTCGTCGAAGGTCGTGTCTCCTATGACACAAATTGTACAGTCGGCATGTGAGCTACATTCATGCTTTAGGGCTGCGATTGAAGAGTAAGAGACGGAGATAATTATATTATTGTTTCTTTCCGAATTTGTTATCCGGATCGATGCATACAGTATGAATTTAATCTTCCCATCAAGAAATGAACTGTCAAGTCGGTGATGTTGGTACTAAAATTAGGATGCGGGTACGGATGGGGTCTTAATTCAAATCTGATACATTCCAGTTCTCCTTCTATAATGACATCTCCAGTTATGTGTTGAGTTTGAATTATTTAGTTCGCAACTCAACACTTGGGGACTGATGAATGAAGGATTTTATGATAAATATATTTAGTGTTTGGGGTGTTGAGTTTGCTGTTGAGTTCCGTGGGAAAACGAAACAGCGAACTCAACATCATGCATTGTACGCACTCAAACATATTTAAACTTTTCAATATTGTTACGTGCGGCTAAGTAAAATATTATAAAATGGAAGGGGAACGAATGTAAATTATATAGTTTGCTCGGAATATAGCACGTAACTGATGTAACATGTAAACAACACGTACAGTAATGTACGGCTGTTGTAAGAAATTGAAATTTTGCAATAGTATTGCAGTATGTGGCGTGGAGAGAACGGCGAAGAGATAAAGGTGAAGAGAAAACAATCTCGATTTGATTGTCTCTTCATGTTTCGCATGCTTTTAAGAGATAACTTCCCCCTCATGATAACAATACGAAATGTACGATTCTATCCGAAATTTCTCGACCACTTCCGATTATCGATCTGAGGGGTGCATTCCAATTAAGAAGGAGTCCTCTATCAGTATGTCTATTTTCAAGAGTATTAGCAATGTTTTGCGGACGTGATTACGTTACAAATATTTGAAAATTTCAAAATGCTTGAAAGTTTGGGACTATAACCACCCCGATTATGTTTTGAAGTAGCCACGTGTAAAAATTTAAAGGATTTGGAAAACCTAACAATTTTTCCATGTGAAAACTGTGTTCTGATAGTACAATATCAGAAACGTACTGATGTCTTCCTTGTTTAGTGATAATGATAACATGGCACAACACACATAGTTGGTCGAAATGATTAGTGCCAAGAGCGGAGCGGTGGGACTGTATTACTTTACGTGAATAAAATGCGAGGAGCGCGGATGTATATTAATTAGGGGAACGACAATTAGGGGAACGACAATTAGGGGAACGACAATTAGGGGAACGACAATTAGGGGAACGAACGACAATTAGGGGAACGACAATTAGGGGAACGACAATTAGGGGAACGACAATTAGGGGAACGACAATTAGGGGA
>JAULBU010071274.1:0-10491 GCA_032358235.1 Odonthalia washingtoniensis | reverse complement strand
TATCCAAATAGGCAGTACCTCGATTGAGCTTCCTCTTCAACACTACAATTTCCTCTTCTGCAGATGCACTTGATTCAATTTTGGATCCACTACACGAAACTTATTTGGCTCTTCTAGACGAACTGTGCACCGTAGAACCATCAGGCTGTGCAGTGCCAACATTTCCTTCCAATTCCCTACTACATCGTGGTTGTAGGGGGAAAATACATTACGGGAATACATGGGTGTGCTTCCAGTCGTTCTACTCATTGACCCTGATTGTTGCAAGATGTTATTTCCTCTTCTTCGGTGTTTCCAACGAATACTTCCCCGGTGAATTGTTACGAATTGTCCCCGGGGCGGCGTTTCTTCTTCTCTATTCAAGTTATGACGGAAAATGCCACCATCAATGCCAGAAGATAAAGCAGCGTCAGCGTTGCGACCCTCAGCACGGCTAGATTTTCGTCTCAAATTAGAGCGGGCTTCCATTTTACTCTTTCCTTATTTCCTCATTGGATTTGGATGGAGGATTCAAGTCGAATTAACTGATTGAATACGGAGAATGTGTTCTAATAATGCTATGATTGAAATAGGTTGCTAAATTTTGATGTTACAGACGTCTGAACGGTCCTCTGAACTGTAATATATTGATTTCTTCTGTACTTCTTTCACCTCTTCGACATCCTCCTATTTCGGCAGTTTGGCCAGTACCACTTTTATTCCATAAACAGTGGTGGCTTTAATTTCGAACACGTATGGCTTCATATTTTTAAATACAATAGCGTTTTAAAAACACCTATCCGCACTATTTCTTGAATTCAATTTCTGTACTGTGCGGCATCCACCAAGATGCTGTCGAAATTCAAATAATTAAGCGATAATTATTTGTTCAAATAATTATCGGGTAATTAATTGTTTTCTTGACACATCCATGTGGATGGATTTTTCAAAATCTATCCGTTGATATTTTATTAATATTCAAATTTTATTATTTCTATGGCTACGTAACTATGATTTTTTAATATCGTAGCGATGTGGCTATATTCGGATGCAGGGCCACGTTGTTCAAACATCCCAATTACAAGAACATTAATGGAAATGCTTGTCGATCTCCAATAGAAGTTCAATGACTATATCAGACAAGATTAAGATATATGTAGAATATGATATAAATTAGAAGCAATGGATAGCTATATTGCAGTGTTTGTGATCTACTGAAAATCCAATACATTTGACGACTGCTCCAGGAGCAGTTATGTAGACCTGATCTTTGTAGAGTGTCTACTCCGTTTTATTTACGTTGTACGTTTCTTTACGAAATATGCAATTCAATAAATACAATCTACATGGCTAAATTGGGACAGAAACAATAAAAATTGTTTCTATTAAAAGGCCAAATTTAAAAGAACTAGTCTTTACGATATCATAAGTTTACTACATTTTGCTTTAAGAAAAATCATGACAAGTATGTATATTGTTCATAATCTTTTCTGATCCATAGCTATTCTTGCCGTTAATTCTGTGGTAATAAGAGGCACAAAAGAGGAATTGTTGCAATTGAGTTATTATTTTAATTTTTCAGGTCAGAAATTCAACGAACGGCTATTTATACAAAAACAAACTTTCGTTGAATGCAAATTCGAACAGATATCAAATTACAGTCATTGAGGAGGAACATTCTAGAAGGATAAAGAAATAGAACGTACACGCGTGACACGGGTACATAATAGATTATAAGTAACAGAAGCTTCGAATTGCACCAGTGCACATCTGTAGATACGACTCGTGTGGCACGTGTGACATATTTCTGTATGCCATACGTGCAGATTTGTCTGTAAGCATTTGTTCGCAACAACCACTGTTCTATTTGCCATTGAACAAAAGTACAAATGTTTAGTCATCAACGAGGTTTGATCCCAAGACCACAACTGTACCAAGTATGTCTCTTCACCACTTGACCACTAGCACATTCTATACCACATTGAAATATTTCTTACTACTTCAACTAGGAGATTTCTAGATACAGAAAAATGAAGACAGTTATAATAACAGGGATATGAACCATATGAAGCAATTGTAATAATTATATTTGACCAACTTATCTGCCTTTCCAGCGTAAATCAACAATTTCATGACAAGCTTAATACTTGAAATACACCCAGAAAATCTTCTGCTATCGAAGTTTCTCAGAATAGTTATGACTTCTTCAATGGGTTTCGTACCAGAATAGCCCTCCAGGAGATAAATAGACACAGCAAGCGATCGCGCCAATAGCTCAGCTCGCACAGCAGCAATTTCATGCGAACGGTCTTCATTCTCACATGGCTTGGATATTTCTTCACCTGGAACACTCATCTCGACTGATGACCTCTCTCTCTCTCTCTTCGTCTCTGATTACACTCTCCGAGTACTTTTTGTAGTTGCTATTCAACGGTCGTTTATATTTTTGAGAATAACTGTTGGGGTCTCTGTTCAGTCTCGACGGTTGATGCGGTTCAAATTTTAAAATTTTTCTGTCGAACTGTCGCGTATCACGACACAAGTTGTGAGACAGATAGTGTGTCTTCTTCACAATATATACCGCTATATATACGACAATATGCATGGTTGAAAGCTGTTACTTTTATACATTACTTTTATGCAAATTTCATGCAATGTTTATGATACATTTTGACATGACATACACCATCCTTCCTGTTTCCAGGTGTACATCAATTACATATCAATTACATATGCATTCTCATATAACTTTTTCTTAATTTTCAATTTATTTTTTGAATTTTAATAAATTTTCAACCATTCCTGATTACTGTAATTCCCAACGTTTCTGAACAAAATTTTGGCCTTATTATTGGCTTCCTTCCTTATTTTTTTAGATTTTTGGCGCACGTTCCGCTCCCTTCTCTTCGTTACGTTCACATGATGCACTCCTCTCCATCTTCGTATAGCGACATGCGTTCTTTCACAACCTTTGGTGTATCAGTCATCTATCTACTATTGCGATTCACGTGAGCCATTTCTGCCAAGTAGTATATGGCTCTACAGAGGTAGCAGACCCATCCACTTATTTGTTGTAGGTAATTACAACTAACTATCTCTTTCCGTTTGACATTGTTCTTTCAACTCAACAATGAAAATGACATCTTCATAATTTCCTTTTCATTAACATTTCAATCTTTCTAGTTCTGTGTTTTTGCACTCTTTACTCTGGATGATTGTTTTTAAATTGGTACACAAGTATTTGAACCGGAAATTCACACTTCCGATATATCGTCCGTCTGATTACCATGCTATTTATAGTACTGACACAATGTTATTCTATGTTGCTATTTCTTTATATGTACAGATAGTTCAATGGTTACAATTAATTTGGTATACATGTCTTGCGTCGGTGAGTTGTACGTTCAATATTCTTTCGTCTGACTGCCTTCAAGGCAAGTTGCTATAAATTTAGTACTGACATTGACCGTTATTGTTTTTATTTTTTGTATGCATAGATTACTTTAGATCATTACTTTTAAATTGGTATACAACTATTTCAACCGGTAAGTCGTACCTTCTATATATCATCCATCTGACTGCCGTGCTATTTTTAGTACTGACAGAATGTTATTCTATGTTCCTTGTACTTTATATGTACAGGTAGTTCAATGTTAACAATTAATTTGGTATAGATGTATTGATTTGGTAAGTTTCATGTTCAATTTTTTTCTTGTCTGACTACCTTTCTATCTCTACTACTCACACTCAGAGTTTTTTATTCTTGTTTCATGAAACCCCATATACATCCATCTTTATCTACATATTGGCGGACGACATATCGGTAAGTTTCAACTGAATGATTTGTTCATCTCAATACCATTCTGTAACTTTCACTGACTTTGACCATCATCTCCTTAATTTGATTTTATCATTTCTACTGACTTCTCGATCCGGTCGATGAGGCGTTCATTTTTATAATGCAATTCTTACATTTAGTCCTTCCCTTTCAATTATATCTATTACTGACAGATTCATATGCGTATATGCATATGTATACGAGTATATATATGCATGTAAATTTCTGTATGCATATTATTGCATATTGTTTTCTAATATTTTAATGAATTTATCCTGTTTTGATAGAACATACAAAGTTCCAGACTGCAAATATCCCATACTTTACCCCTAGTTCACATCCACGCTATTTCCAACTTTCCTAGTTCCATGTCTAGTTCAACTACGCATTTCTACATATTTTATAGGTTCTGACTAAGTTTGCAAAGCTGTTTCGTCGATATCTTCAGTACCGGACACTGTGGACCATACACCTTTCTCCTTAATTTCCAGATATAACTGTAGTGTACCTTCATTAACCTACAGTAGATGTATGTGCATTGAAATGTAACCATTCACAGTACTACTGTATTCGAATATTTATAAAAATAGACATATTCACACTTCTCCATAAAATTACGGCCCATCGTGTAGTTGTCATACAGATTAATGGAAATTATCGATGACTTGTGTAATTGTGTACTACGCATTTCTCCTTGTTACGAAAATTTGACAAGGATGTGTACTGCATTTTCCTTGAATTTTTGAAGATTCTTGTTACTGTAACATAAACGGGCCTGCTTTGGTTGAACGCATACACGCAGTTTACATACAGCAAACTGCACGAAACCCATTATTTAATCAATGTAAACTAAGCCTTCATAGAAAAAGGACCTATTTAAACCCGTTCAATATTCTTGTTTCTTGGAATTCAGTACTTATTTTTCTAGTTCAACTGCATCACCGTTCATATATCGCAATTAAATGCCCAGTTTCCCATAAATTTCATCCATTCAATGAACCGAACAGTCAATGCTTTAATTCCTCGGAAACTGCACAAAATGAAAGCCGACATTCTTTTCCGAAGACACTGACGCGACAATTCAACGCTCCGCATTCCCATATGTGTCTTACATCATCCGTCGTTCCTTTCCATTCATAATGGAATGTTATCCCGTTACCGTTGCTGATTTTTCTATGGGAATATAGAAATGCAGTTATCCAGACTGGTTTGCCATTTTCAACATATTTTTCAACTTTAAATCTATAGTTAGAGTCACAGGAATTGTTTGCACATTTTCTTGCATTGCAATTGGCCCCTCCACCGTTAATATATTTATCCCAACTACCAATTTATACTAAATAATCACCACTTTTTCCGTTCTTTTTGTCGTAATCCTCCCATTTCTTCCTCTGGTCCTTATTCATCATTTTTCCTTTATAATCAACTATAACATACTTTTCAGCTATATACTTACATGAAAATAGGCTCATACCACCACTGTCACTAGAATTTATGGTTGCCTTTTTGACTTCTCCGGTAGTTTATTGTACTTCTTCTTTGCCTTCTAGACATCTAGCAATGAAGTTATTTCATGAAAGTAGTTGGCTGTGAACGTAAAATGACAGTTACTGTTCTTGGTTGCTGTTGTTGCGGCAGATATTGTTGACTTCTTGTTCCTACTGATTGTTGGATTTTTTCTTTTTGCTGACTATGGTGTTGGAATAATTATTGGTTATTGCCGTACAGATGCTCTGTTGGTGCTTCTGATTTTGTGTCACATTAACTTTGTCCGTTTTTTATATTGTTTCTGTTCACATGGTATACTGAAACGGTTGTAGAAATACAAATAAATATAAATATAAAATATTCTATAATTTCATAGAATAATCAATATATTGATTTTTCTATTCATGTACTTCGACATTAACTTGTTCAGTTCTCGATAAGTATGCTGCTTCACTTCTATACTGAGACATTTGTATAAGTACAAGCTAAGAGCACCTCCACCGGGGACTGTATAACTGTATAAATTTTGTTTCACAGTCTATTTTTACAGGAATCGAAAGGTTTTCACATTTTGCCGTCTCCAGCGGTACGACAGTACCCTAAAAGGTCTCCGTAAACTGATTATTGACCGTATAAGTTCCCATATAACTTGATTTATATGGTAACTTATACCGGGATATTGAAATTCTGCAAAGTCATTGTCAAACTGGTGGCCCGAATGAAACAACTGAAAAACAATAAACCACCAAAACATAAATGAAGATCTAAAACGACTTTTTTCCGAACTCCAAACTGCTGACTGATTCACTTTTAAAAAGTCAAAAAGAGACCGTTGTGATATCTGAACATATCAAAATGGTCTCGTTTTTGACATTTTGTTATGTAGTCATATCACAATGGTCTCTTTCCTATTGTCCACTAAACAAAAGAAAGACAAAAGAAAGTATAAAATTTTAACATACTCGTTTTCAACAAGTCCTTTTTCATGTACATTTTTGTCAACATTTCAAGTCAAAAATAATCAATAGAAATCACCAGCATTCAATATTTCATCTCCAGCAGTATTTGACCAACGTTTACTTTCCAATGTTAGTTGTGCGCCCTTTGAATTTGACCGACAATAACATTCGCCATCAGCACAAATTGTCCCACCTTTAATTCAACAGCAAACTAAACTTTCATCTTCTATAAAACGATGCAAACCGAGGGGAAAACAGCCAGAATGGAAGGATGTAGACCCTTTGAGCGCTGTTAGATCAATAGTAACCCTAACAGATGCAGCTGTGAACGGTTCTAGACAAATAAAGTAGATTGGCACATTCAGTTGAAAGATTGTTTTGATGGATTCTGGAGGACATGAAGTGTGCGTTCCCACAGCTTGATTTAGATCCTGATATAACTATATGGAAATCTCGTTCTGGAAAACGAATTGAGGAGTAATGTCAAAAAGCTATTGCAGCTTGCAAAAAGTTGAAGGGATGTTTATGTATGGTGAATGGACACCAATTCACAGGAAATGTTTCTGACTCAGATTCTATGCGATGTGCCCCTGGCCTTTATAATGATGTCGTAAAAATATCACACTTTTCTGATATCATCCTTAATCCCAACTGTGTCATCAGAAAACTATTTCCATTTCCAAAAACATTCAAATGGTGAGATTTTGATACATATGAGCTGGAACCAGTGCCAGATACATCACATTCGCAACCAGAAGATTCTGTTTTTTCAAATTTACCAACAGCTCAGAACGATTCTCCAGAAACTGCAATGAACTCAGTAGGACCTAGCATTGTTCCAGATCCTAAGCAGTTCAATAATGATGAACTTGAACCTGAAAACGTTCCGGAGTCTTATTCAAGAAAACGATCACGTCCAATGGGAACGAAGGCAGCGAAGGCATGAAAAGTTTCAAATATACAGTCCTTAAAAGACGCGCACCTATCAAAAGATGCTATTGATTCGTTGACTCAAGGATTCACTGAAGCAAACTTGGCGACTATAGCTGCATCGAAGGAAAACTGTAAGGAAAAAAAAGAAAGATCGGGTTGTGAATACAAACTGAAATAGAATTCGGAAGAGATAGAGGCCGTTTGAGATCTTTTTAATGACGAAGATTAATAATTTGTTGAATATAAGAATATTTTAAAGAAACGCCGTCTCCGTATACTGAGAGAAGAAGACGCTTGTTTGGAAATAGAAAGGAGAAATAATTTCATCCCTTTAAATAGAAGTTTATAAACTTTCCTGTCTTTCTTTCTTGGCTAGTAATTGTTTCATATTTTTCAAACTGCTAGCTTTATGCAGTACACACGAAATGCATTCATGAAATTGTATATGGAGTATAAAATGTGTCTGTTTTATTTTTTGTTTTGATTGGGCTAAATGTATTAAATTTTCTTTACACGCCTCCACACCGTTCCTAAATTGCGTCAGAAAGACAACTAGTCAACATATCATTGTCATTTATATCTTCAATACAATCTACATATGCTCGTAACATTGTCGCCGCATCAAATAAGTTTGTTGAAATGGGACGGTTTCTTATCAAAATAACTTGAGCATTCTTATCAACACTACAGATATTCTTGGGTCCAATCCCATTTTCTGTACCTGTATCCCTCGATTCAACAATCATGTTATGCATTATAACGCACGCCTAAATTATATCATTCATGTCACTACAATACAAAAGACCGGACGGATTAGCGAGTATATGCAATCTAGAAAATAATACAGCGTATACTCGCTCAGCTGGTTTTCTAAATGACTCCTGAGCCTCGCTGAACATTTTTCTTTTCTTGACTTCAGGGATTGTATTGTTTTTAGAAATATACGCCATAGTGGATAAATTCCATCAGCAAGCCAATAAAACCATATAATTTTTCTCCCATGTATGTTAATCACCGGGTTCTCTTTCGGCCAATTTCCTTCATGGACATCGCTAAATAGTGAAGAACAATCCAATATGTTCAAGTCATTCATTGCACCAGGAAACCAAAAATGAACGTACCAAATCCATAACCTATCGTCACAAACAGATTCCAGACGAAGCTCTGGTTTTGAAGTCTTACCAATATTCCTTCTCTAATCAGCAACAGCGCCTTTAGAAATCTCCCATCCCTAAAAGTCCAAACAACCAAGTGCTCCGGGAAATCCAATTTTGGAATGACGTTTCATAATTTCGTCTAAATCAAATTTTCTTGGCCTTCTCAGATATTCTTCAGAAAATCTTGCGTATACAGCCACCACAAATCGTTTACAGCATTTGTCTAAGGTTGATTCTGAAAGCCCGATGTATTCGGAAGCCACCACAAATCGTTTACGGCATTTGTCTAAGATTGATTCTGAAAGCCCGATGTATTCGGAAGCACTATGTGCTCCAACACCGAGACTTAATTGACGCAATACACCAACAATCTTTTGGTCAGTTGTTGCAGAATTTACACCGCACGCGTCAATTCCTTCTTTAAAATAACAATCATAATCTATAACTCCGTCCCTAATTCTCGTGTATACATCTCTTGGCATTCGAAATCGTCGTTCGAATTGTGTTTCGGTAAATGTTGTTCCAAAGCCCCTAGTAACATTGTTCAAGCTATCTTCGGCAATGAAGTAGTCCTGGTGTAGTCTTATACCTCCTTCAACTTGTCACAATTCACGGTTACGAGATTTTCCTGCCAATTAACCACCATGAGGTCGCTTCTTAATCCGTCCTTTCTTTCTCTGGTATGACACTACAATCATCAGTAGTGTTGTAAATGAGGCCACAGCGGCAGTAGTCCGATTCAATGCTGACTCTAAGGGTGTTGGAGTCATTCTGAATAGGGGGAAGGGTAAAGTTTCTTTAGATATAAAATGTTGGTATCAGCCTGCATTGGTTGTGTGATTGGAGATGGCCGTGTAGGGATGTACGGAGTTATAATCGTCGTAATCAAAAACCATCGTTTCTCACGGGTGGATATGAACACAAATTTTACAGTTATCTTTTTTACAGCCAAATTTTAGTTTTACAACCATCCAATAAAAACAGTACACGTCCCCGTTTATTTTTACGGTTATACATAAATTCGGATTTATCGGGGGATGCTCTAAGAGCATCTCATACGGTGAGACCAATAGCGTTTGTCTGTGAAATTTTATTTTGAAACGTGTTTCAATTTCATAGGATGGTTGTAAAAGTGGTGAGGGACGCCATTAAATCTGTTTTCCGAAATTAGGCTAATGTTCTGCGGTGACTTCACATTGTGCTCTAAAACTCTGGTACCCGATTAGGTTTAGAAGCAAGCCCCAAACTGTTTCCTACCGAGGTGACCTATCTGAAAAAATGAACGATAGTGAATCAACCGAAGATATCATGCGAACAGCTGCCGCCGCCTTTTGTATGATTGCAGCCTCCGCCATCACTGTCATTCGTAGAAAGAAGGTTAGAACGAAACGAAGGCATTGCGGTTCAACAACTGGGCGTGCACAAAATCGGTCACGAGGTCGATATGCTGGCGGCAACGACTTTTGAATGATTATTTTATTGGCGAAGAGACAGTAAACGCAACAACGAGATCTGTTGGACAAACCTATACGGAGGAAATATTCGAGCGACGTTTCCGTATGCCACGTTCTGTTTATACCCGCGTTAATCAAGCTGTGCTTCAAGATGACCCTTAATTTTTCAATTTGGCCATGAAGCTACGGGTCTTCCATCTGCAACTACAGATCAGAAAATTGTTGGAGCGCTGAGACAGCTCAGTCTGAGTATAGGGGCGGATGCAGTATCGGAATACACTCGTTTATCGGAATCTAGAATTCACGAATGTCGGAAAATATTTGTAAGATCGGTAGTTTCATGCTTTGAAAAAGAATATCTTCGACGTCCTACATTAGAAGACGCGAAAATATTAATGAAAAGCCACTCTAAAGTTGGATTTCCCGGCGCTCTTGGTTCACTAGACTGCTCTGGATGGAAACTAGGGAATGGTGCGGTTGGTGAGCAAAGAATGAATATCGGGAAGTCTACGAAACCGGAACTTCGCCTGGAGTCCATATGTGACGATCTTCTCTGGACTTGGCACCTACAGTTTGGATTCCCGGGTTCCATGAATGACATAAACATAATGAATTGTTCAGAGCTTTCTCGTGACGTCAAATATGGTAATTGGTCTAACTTTCATCCTAAATTTGACGTTACC
>JAULBU010071263.1:0-10492 GCA_032358235.1 Odonthalia washingtoniensis | reverse complement strand
CTTCGTGCACAATTGTGACACAAACACAAAAAGATGACATAGGAAAGCGAAGAGGATCACCCAACTACAATGATGGCTAAATCGACAAACTATCGGAAATATTACAAGACGTGGAGCCAATTGGTAGAAACGACTTATCTTTAGTACATACTCAATTCAAGAACTACGCCGAGGAGTGCTTTCATCCACAGCGTTAGTCTATATCTCTTCGGATAAAATATGGTAAACTCACTAACACCAAAAAAACCCACGGGGAATCCCTTCTGTCTCCAGGTGTTTGCCGTGCGAAGCATATAGCTCGCGACATCTTGGCTAGGGTGAATTCGGTCTCAGTCGGAGATGATATCGAAAATTCTGTGTCGGATGAAGAAGATAATGAAAGTCCAGTTTCTGACTCGTTCCCTATAGGTATGATGTCTTCGGAGTGTTCTAGACGAAACAGGACTTCGGGTGCTGACGTGTTTGGTGCTCGAAAAAATAAAAGAAGAGTAGGACGTACTGGGGTGGGAATGGAGAACAGGGAACGCAATGATTTTGAGCTTATATCACACGTTGGTCAAATATCACGTGCTATAAGCAGTCTTATTGATCAACCGTCGCGTGATGAAGGCAGTAATAAATTGTCCAAGAATCACGTTAAATCAATTTTTAAATAATAGGTACGAGCGGAACTTTCATCTGCATTTGACGCACTAAATTAAATGAAGATGTTGATGCAGATGAACCTTAAAAAGTCCTAATGAGAAATTTATTATTGCTTAAAACACTGAGACAGTCTATCCCGTGCGCATTGATGCCATTTTGGCCACACATGCGCGCAAATCGCAGTAATCGTAAGTAGTAGATCTAAACCAGTGATGTTCTATTATCGCAATGTTACTTCTTTTTGCTCTTCTGTCCGGTTAATCCACTGGGTCGTGCTCGTTTCTTCATTAGCGTAAGTATTTCTTATCGAACTCTATCCAACTAGGCGCGTTCTTGCGTTCAGTAGACACACACAGAGTCAGTATACGTTTTCTCTTTTCAATATCCGGCCATAAAGGCAACCGACATCGTCCAAATGGGACTTTCACAGCCCGAATTCCCCACTTAGCGGATTGTGTCTCACTGGGAATTAACAGCTGATGAATTATGTATATAGCGGATAGCTCTGCGCTCTGCGGTACCCCAGTGGTTTCGTTGCTCTTCTTAGCACGTATTGTTTTTCCATCAGCTACTCTCTCATCTGACACAAACGCTCTGTCGCGTAGAATTGAAAATCCAGGAGGCGTCATCGCATCAGATAGCTTTGTATAAGTAAGTTCAGAAAGCGACGCCAGTTTTCTATCGTTCCATTGAATTGGAAAGTTGATGCCCGCGTGTATCTCCTCTCCTTTAAAGTTGAATACAAACGGATTTGTTACCTCAACATCAGTTGTACACCCCTCATGAAACGCGTTCTGCGCATTTTTCTCTACGTATTCCTCGCAAAGCATTCTCCCACCATTCACCATGGTGTGCACACCAAAAGCACATTCCTAAGTAGGCATCCTTGAGGCCTATTTTTCTCAAGAAGACTTGAAGACTCTTTCATTTCTTCAGGCGTGGGCCAACATACCTTCAACGCATCGGATCTGCCTTTTCTGCAAATACGAAACGTAACCTCTATGGCGTAGTCAATCCAGATGTTTACAGACGTTGGAACCAAATATAGGACATGCAGTATACTGCCGGCCACTTATCTTGAGGTACCGAAGAAGTAGTCCTAGAAGATCTAGAGAGTCAACAGTAGGGGACGCTCATGCACCTTTGGTTCTGTACGATACGGACTACCGTAGTTTACGAACGGCCTGTGGCACAAAAACAACGGAAAAAGTACATCAAATACAGCATATCCGACAAATTTTAGTGACACAATTAAATCAGAAGATGTGCCACATGAAACAATTGCCTCCATGGAGTGCTTGAAGTAGAAGATACGGGCTTCAAAAGAGCAACGCGGGGGTATCTTGGTTGCCACTTACATATCGAAGCCTCATTTTGCCTTATGGTGCACCTCCTGTGTACGATTGTTGCAACACCTACAGAGACCGCTGCAGCAGCACCGGCAACTGGAATTATTTTTTGGTGCTCCATTCACAGTTGATGATGTATTGAAGGAGAATACTGACTTGGCACTGAATGATTTTTCAATTTGTTAATTTTAAATGCCCCCCTCAACCCCTCAACAAATTTACAAACTGTCCGCCTACTTCCAATGAAATAATCGAATCTGATTAGCCCAATTTGTAAATTTGTAAATTCATTGGAAGAAAAGCACATATTCATGAAAACACAAGTGATAAATACACATCTACATCTGGGCCGTGCACATCTACATGAAAGTCAACAAAGATCAAAGTGATTGCTTTTCAGGTCCAATAATACACTGTACATGTGCAGCAATACTGCAAAACAATGTTATATGCATTGCATGTCCGATATACCTCCATATGTAGGCTACTTCTAAGTCACAGACTGTATATATGGGCCATTCAAAACATTTAAAATATTTTGAATTAATCTCATTTTGAAATTTTGAAAACTAAACCATGAATGTACTTCAAAAGGCAAATTCATGGCTTCCGAATTGTACGGGCCAATATTCCATATTTTAAGGATTCTGAAGACATTTACTAGAAATTCTTTTATTTTTGGCATTTCTTAGCCTTTATATTTAAGAATTATGCGGTATCAGTCACTACGACTGAGTAGGGGGAATACCGATGAACAGGTTCGAACATTGTGTCCACTTTTTTGGCAAAGACCACAGTTTTTGCGACATTGCTTCAGATAACCGACGGCTCGACTTCGTTTAGGACGTCCCCGTGGCAGTGGAACGGACAAAGGACTTCGAAGCAATGAGGTTGAATACTTCACAGATGCAGTAGAAGGTAATGAGTACGTTCCTATTTTCGTGTATTGAGTCTTCCATGTTTCAGTCCTATTAAAAATATGAAGAAATTCTTCTACAGGAAGTCCAAATTTGTTGCAAAGACGTGTTGCATGATGACAGGGAAATTTATCTAACTGCCAGTGTCTACAATCGCAACACCTATCTAACAGACTGACCTTGTACTTTATGCATCCATCTGTAGAAGAAACTAACCCTTCCTTTCGCTCAACGTTAACCACTTCCACATTTTCACCGCATTTTTCTGCCAACAATTCTAGGTACTTCAATTTCTGACGAATTCTACGTGGGGTAGAATTATTTTGGCAGCTCAGTGCGTCTTCGGAGGCCTTGTAGTGTCTTTCGAAGTCTTGGTTGATTGCCATGATAAATGCTGTTGGTATGAGATGAGCTCTTACAGGTTTCAAGGAATTGTTCATGCTTTCTACCCCCTCATCTGTTTGTCTACCGTAGAGTTCTCGATGGAATACTGGGAATTGGAGATGACGTGGAATTCTATGTATGTACCCAAATCCTGCTGAGTGTTGAGAAATCTGCGATAGCAGATTTTCGAACTTGTCCATACGTGCTGAATTGACGTACTTCATAAATATCTCGGCAAATTTTGCCCATCCGTTCTTTGCGACATTTGCAATTCTGTATTTAGAGCAGAAAAATGTTTCACGTCCGGCATAATTAAATTTTCAGTCGCAGTTAATCCGTTATCTTGATACGTAATCACTGGAATATTACTCCAAGTGACATTCTGAAGATTTTCGCGAATAAATTCGAAGAAAAAAGACCATACAGATTCCTTTTCATTGTCACAAACCAACATGATTGCCAAAATAACCTGTACAATGTGCTGTATCAGCTTGGAATACGGGAACTAGCTTTGAAGCCATTTTTTGCAACTGAGGACACAAATACCACACCATACATGTGGCTTGCATGTTGATTGGTCAGTTGTTCCAAATCTAATCGGACAAAGTCGGCATCAAATATTCCTGTCGTCGTTACCACATTGCTTTGACAACGTGAAAAGGCACCATGGGTACAATGTAATGCTATTGAAACACTCCCCTCTCCTTTCTTCTTGAAAATCTTAGCAGAGTGCCCATGCAACTACAATCCATTGACATATCCTTCTAATATTGTCAACGTTTGTGCATCTTTCTTTACAAGACGGCTAAGGGCGGCGGATTTTACACGCTGCAAGAAATAATTCGGTAGAATTTTTCTGACATATGGTTGAAGTTCCATTTGAAGTGAACGGGAATTTACTACAGAAATGTCGGATGTACCCAGAGGTAAATATATATCAGAAAGCATATAGGGAATGTACGCGTAAGGCAATGTAATTTCTTTATATGGACAGGAACGTGGTAACAGTATTGTTGTCATCTAAATTGCATTTGTACGTTTAATAACTTTGAACGGGAAAATACACGTGTCATTCATACATCGAGGGGCGAGAAAACTGTTTTCGGAGCCCCTAAAAACGAATCGCTTGTAGTTGCATTTGATGCATTCAGGCGCTTGAAGGTGTGCCATTTTTTCTTCCATTCACTAAATTGGCATAGGGA
This sequence comes from Odonthalia washingtoniensis, assembly GCA_032358235.1. Lineage (NCBI taxonomy): Eukaryota > Rhodophyta > Florideophyceae > Ceramiales > Rhodomelaceae > Odonthalia > Odonthalia washingtoniensis. The sequence continues at coordinate 5,995 of JAULBU010071263.1, read as the reverse complement.
AAGATGTGAATGTGCTTTTGTAGAAAAACAGTCTCCAACGGACAACGAGAAGGAGGGTTCTGCCAACCGTAGGATATTTCTCGGCCGTGGAAGATCGGTTTCGTCAAGTGCAGACAACTCTTCCTCGTAGCGTGTCATTTGAAAATATTTGCAGAAAGCAGGGGATTCTGGAGATACGGGGACCTGAAGTCAAGAGACTCGAGTCAAGAGGCACTTTGAATAATTAGACGAGGAGTTCATTCTAATTTAGAAATGGACTGCATTCGAAATTTCGGAATGAATACATTCATGGTTAACTTTTCAAACTTTTGAAATGAGATCCATTCAAAATTTTGAATGTTTTGAATGGCCCATATATATATACAAAATTTTGAAGTACATTCATGGTTTAGTTTTCAAAATTTCAAAATGAGAATAATTCAATGTTTTGAATGTTTTGAATGGCCCATATATACAGTCTGTGACTTAGAAGTGGCCTACAGCTACATATGGAGGTAATTAGGACATGAAATGCATAAAATATTGTTCTGTAGCATTGCTGCACATGTACAGTGTATTATTGGACCTGAAAAGCAATCACTTTGATATTTGTAGACTTTCGTATACATGTGCAGGGCCCAGATGTAGATGTGCAATTATCTCTTGGTTTTTCATGTATATGTGCTTTTCTTCCAATTTTATTTTATTTCTGAATAGTGGGATTTGGCAAATCAGTTTTCGGTAGCTAGTTGATAAAAGTAATACAGTATTTTTTATTGAAATGTTTATACGAAGTGAACGTTTGGCAAAAGCAAATGCCAATAAATAAATTATGACTGTGTCCCTTACATGATGAATTACATCACAAGAAATTACCATTCAGAAATGAAATGAGAAAAAAAACTTTCTCCTCCACCACGAACGTCCACAACATCCTCCAAAGCCAAGTGCGACGATGTACTCTACATTTTAATTAACCATCAACCCTACATCCTCACCCTGCCCCAAACCAGATCGTGATAAAAGATAACCTCCCGTTCTCCATCACCACCACCCCCAAAATAACATGTGTATCCGTAACAATCAGCGGCAGGATCACGAGGCACGAACTATAGCGAACATAACTATGCTCACGCAGGCTCGAGCTATTGATGCATCACCGTCTATGGTAGGTATTTTTCTACGTGGTATCGATTACGAGCTCCGTGAGATTGATCTACTGCAGGACAGGTCAGCTAACGTAAATTATACAAAGTTTGACTTGTAACTGATAGACGACGGGACATGCCTGCGCAATTATAGGTTTAAGAAGGAGAATATCTATAAAATAGAACAAGTGATGGAGTGGCCAAGTGAAATTAACAGCACGAAAAGAAGGCGTTACAAAACAAACTTTATCTTTTCGTGTTGTATAATGTGCGGCAGGCTCGGAACTGTCAATAGATTGATTACCCTTGAACTAGAATTTGGAAAGACGGATGGTATCCTAAATGAGATTTTCTACGAAGTCTGGAGTTTTTTAACTTCAAGTTTGGAAACCTCATCACAAACTATCTTTATTCATTCATCAGAAACCGTTCCGAATTTTATGCATATTGTATAGAAAACTAGGGGTTCCATACGAAAGCTGTGTTGGTTTCATAGATGGAAACCACATATTTATTGCACGACCTAAAGGGGTGATTCAAAGAGCTACATATTCAGGTCATAAAAGGAATAACGGGATAACATTCCAATCCATGAGTCTCCCTCATGGAATAATTCACCAACTATTTGGACCACTAGAGTCAAGGCATCATGACATGACGCTCTTTAGAGATTCACAGATTGAATCTACTCTTCAAAGATCTTTTCTAATAGATGGTAGACCATTCTACATATATGTGGACAGCCCCTCAGCCCCTATGTACTTCGACCTTTTCTACAAATCACTTTTCAAGGAGCGGCCTCAACTAAATAACAGCATTATATCAACACAGAAATGAATATACCACGTACTTCAGTGGAGTGGGGTTTCAAGGATATAAATAATTACTTCACACGTGAAAACTTTACTAGAAATAATGTAATTGCAAATACACCAATTTGTTTACATTATATTATCGCCACGCTGTTTTGAAATTTTAGAGCATGTCTCTACAGTTCTCAAATCAGTCAGTTCTTTGACTTTACAACGCCGTCGTTGGAAGATTACCTCTTTGGCTTTGAATAAACTCTTTTAATGTTTTCTCATCATTCGTAACGTCTCAAAAAGTTCTTTTTGAACATTCAACGACGCAACGCGTTCAGTAGACTACTCATAATAACGTTGTGTAATCCCAGTCAAGAGCTTCTTTTGGAATACCACCATCTCCTTTCTTCCATTGGCCTGATTCAGATCCCTTTGTGCTTGTTCTGCCAACCTTTTTCTTTCAATTTCAAGTCGTTGTACCTTGAACAACATGCTGGATTCGTGAATATTTTTTTCAAATTCAAAAAGTTCAGAATACAAAGAGAAACGTTTCGTTTCACGTTCACCAGTGCGGTCCTGAAATTCTGTTGTACGTATCTCCGCTTCCTTCAGTGCCTCCATTGCCAGATTCATTTCAATTTTGTGTGTCAGACGTTTTTTTTGTTGTTTTAGATTGTGTTGAAGACCTATCGTCCCCAGACACTTCATCTGTACAGTGACTAGTACGGCATCACATCGCAGAATCCGTAACTTCTCCACCTCCATTTAATAAATTTTCTTTCCGTACTCTGACTCTATGACAAGCAACGTTTCGCTCCATTTCTGCGTCATCCATATTTGTAATCAAATAGCAGCACAACTTGTCCAATTCTCTAAAATCTTCTACAGTACCCGACGCTGCCCGCCTCACACCATCACTTCCTCTTCTGCTGTTTGATTAGATAGCGAAATCTGTCTCTACAGTTCTTGGCATCTGTTCGCCATGGGAGTAGACCACTATCGTTTATTCTTTCCGAAACAGTGTTAAAAAGGATATCTGTATGGCCGTATTTTGCAGTGTGCGCCCCGTTCGCTTGGATCTCTTTCATGAGACCAGGCTCAGCCTCCGGCGGTAAATTGACCCATCTTCTTCTCCCACCTTGCGGGGAACGCTGCGAAGTAGGGGGTTGCGTTCGAGCTCAGTACTCTCATCGATGAGGTCGTTTGAACCGTGTATCTGTTGGGTCGCACTAATGTGCACGGTGGCGGAGTCTGTTGACATTTTTCGTTTTTAGACGATGGTTATGGTTGTGCTGATAAAAAAAAGTTTAAAAGGGGTTTTCAATCGTACGTTTTTTTTTTTTTTTTTCGAACAGAAACTGCTTGGTTTTTATTCAGACTCCGTCGGGTAAAAATAATTTTTGTAAATTCAATTATGGGGATGCCAAAAATTATGGTATCCCACAATACGAGCCAAAAGTTGTCGTAAAGTCCGAAAATCTCGTGGATAAAACAGTTCTTTTATTAACAACTCTATACAACTTATGGATAAAGTCAATCAACATCGATAATACAGTACCGGTATTGTCCATAAGCTATCGAAAAGTGGTTTGCCAAATCCCTCTAATGCATCCAATTAATTATGTAAGAAATGTTCTTGCCAAGTGATGAGGTAGCCGCTCAACAGATGTGTAAAGTTCAGACAAAAAATTTCGAACTGTAATGTAATTTCTTACGGAAAACCCGATTCGGTAGGATGGCCATTCTATTCTATTTTCGGTACACTCTGCAATTCGGTGCACTAGACAGAATTTTTACCGAAATTGCTACCGTTCGGTGTTTGTCAAATCTAAAAAATGTTTAAAAAATGATCACCATCGCATCATCATGTTAAGAGAAATGTTCTCTACAATAATGATGACATTACATTACTCTTCTTTTTCTCTTTTCCTTTTTCTCCATCTTCATACAATAATAATAAACATTAATTAACTTTAAGAGTTTATTATTTCCCGTGATACTGGTATCACTTGAAAACCCCTGCTCATACTCCTTCAACAGTCGTACTTTAATATCACATGGTAATCTCAGCATAATCGTACTACAATATCACCTGACAACATCAACATAATATGTCGTAGCGTAGTATGATGTTATCATACTACGCTACGACGTAGTATGATATTATCACACTACGCTACGACATCCTATGATAACATAGCGTATTACAATATCAACATATTGTATATCACACTACAATATCATACGGTAATATCGAACAACATACTATGTCGTCACATCACTAAACCAAAACAACATTATTATCTAATTTAAGAATCAACAGAAAACTTCAACTACGAGGAGCATAACAATTACTTCACTCGCCTTCCACTTTCGGTGCGAATCACCCCAAGTGGCGGATTGTACTGCCTTTGAATCTCATCCGCTTCTTCGGGTCATCATTCGACATTTATCGCATCTTATTTGCTAACCTAAAATTCGACCATTTATCACCCCTTTATGGTCATTTCACAAACATGAATTGCGGTTTCGATTTCTATCAGAATTAGTTGATTTTAAGTGCAAATTAAAGCTCCTGTCTGAGGCTTTTATTTGTAGAAAAAAAATATATATTTTAGTTTCACCATGCCATATTCCGCATGTTTCTACTGGCACATGTGCTACAGTCTATAGTGAAACGGTATATGAATATAACATACAGTCTCTAGACTACTGAACCTTCCCCGTCAGTCATACATACAAAGGCACGTGGAAAACTTTGAGCGGTTCAAATTCCATAAAAAGTAATGTGTGTTCATGTATTCATCTACAATACGTGGAATGATTAGACTATATTTAATTTGAAAATATGAGTGTGGACGGCTATCGAAATGAATAGTTCCTTATTGTTTTACATACTGTATAAGGGACCATATAATCAACATCATAAATCCATTGAAGTCAACGCTCGCGTCAATTACAACCAATGATCAATGTTATAATTGTTTTTGTAACATGGTGAAATCTATATCCGATGAGTTACAAATCAAGACATACATGGTAAAGATTGAGGCGTCCCCATGAGAATAAGAATAATCTTGAAAGCCACCTTCGAATTACTAACATGTATGGTTCTTCTGCTCACATGTGATGTGCGGGAGTCCTGATTCATCTACATGTACTGTAGCTGCCGATGTCGGCAATATCAAATCCAAAATAAGCTGCTAGTTTCATGCCTTTTCGTGGGATTTTTAAACTTGTATACATTATTCCGTGACTCTCTTCTTTTGCCCGTTTTTGAGTTTTATCATTGCTTTTCGGTCTGTGTTAACATGTTTCAGGAATGTGCGTATATAAGCATTCCATGACCATTCACCTTCTTTGGAACAAAAAGATTCTTTCACTTCCTTACGACTCAAGAAAGGAGTTGATGAGAAATAATTTCTTCCACAAGAAAATAGAGAGCGCAGTAGCCAATGAAAGGCGATGTGTGCATGTTGGCAAGTTTCAGGACGGATGAAGAAACAAACAAACGATGAGAGCTATGGAGCGCAGTATTATTGGTTGTTGTTTTTGGAGGTCAGAATTCAACAACACTCGCCGTCGACATTAAAAACGGTGCCACGACGATGATCTGAAAGACGTCGTAGTCCGGTTTTCAATCTCAAAAACTGTCATGAATTTGTCAAGTTTGTAAACTATTAAAATAGTTTTTGACATCTATGCCCGTTTTCAACAAAACGTGAAGTGTTTTAAAATATTGTTCATTTGCGTGACAAAAGAGTAGGTTTCGTCGATGGGATGACGATTGTGTAAAGAAGAAACGTATGTCATTTCCACCGCCGACAGTAAATTCCATCCCGCATAATCCAGAATAATATCTCGATTAAAGATTAAAATTACTGGAAGGGCCCATTATTTTTAATTATGAAACATTATTTTAATAACGGTTTAATAAATAATGTTACATAATAATAAGTTACTATGTGGAGCAATGGACAAGCGCGGTACAGCATGACAGTACACTACTACATATAGCGCCGTGAACTGTAACTAAAAATAATACGAAAAGCAGCAATTCATGTA
>JAULBU010071252.1:0-10492 GCA_032358235.1 Odonthalia washingtoniensis | reverse complement strand
TGTTGCAACTAATAAACGATCTCCAAGCGACAACGACCAACAACATCAGCGTGACCCTTTTAGTACAATTTCATACAGTAACAATTTTCGAAGTCATCCAGCCTTCGATCCTATTTTTTTATTAGAAAAGGTTTATTTTGTTTGTTTCAACTTTGTCATCTCCCCTCTGACCTACTTCAACAAAATGAACGGAAATTATTACAACAGGATTTAAAAAGTCATAATGCTGAAAGAGAACAGACCTATTGAATTTCAATATGTATAGTTTCGAGTATAGTTGCGTGACATTTAGGCATGTAATTATACAACATTCTTTTAGTAAATGTGTTCTAAAAATTATGAAATTAAAAACTATGTTCCGTGATATAAACTATAGGAAAACAATAGCGATCCAGGAAGGTAGGATATCGCAATTTTTGAAAAACGGGTAATATACAATTTTTTATTTAAACGTAAGATCGCGTGCAAGTGACATACGCTTAATGAAACAGTTCCTTGTGCGCTTTATGCATGAAAAATCCGAACGGAATTTCACCTGCATATCGGACATATTGCACTCAACGCACTGTCAAAAGACACGGCAAAACGCAAAAGATGGAAAGGGGCAAAAGTATACAAGATAGAAACTCAGCGTATAGAGTATTGCAACGGCTGTTCAACCAACAGGTGGAAGTTGAAGATGAGGATGATTCATCCCATGGACAAGCAACAGTATTATACAGAATGGAAACGAGAGATATGTTGCTGAAGAAGGGTTGTTACAGTTGCGCAGAACTACTGTACCGTATGGAAACGAAAGATCCGTTGTAGGGAAACGTTTGTTACTAATACCAACTGGTGGGGATATGACTATGACAACTGGCAATTGTTGAAATTCAAAAACAGAACTGTAGTCATATTAACACTGAAGACGTGCTTTCCATAAATGCATATTTGATATATAGAAGACCCAACAACAGCTGCCAAGTAGAATGCAACAACATATCACAAAATTGATACTAACTGTTGGAGAAATGAACGGCCACTTGGCCAATGAACATTGGAAATGTGGGCCACGCCATTTGAAAGCGTTTTGGAAGCATTTGCATGGGAGGAAAAATGATTTGAAATTTGAATATTGTACACGTGTACTTATTCACACGTGTACCCCTTCTGCTCGTTGAGTTGAAATGATTGGTCAAATTTTGAGTTGGAACGGATAAGTAGTTTAGGAGATATGCCGATGTCAAATATGAGTGTTGAACACGTGTAAAACTGTACACATGTACGTGCTGGACGCAGGTCGGCATGTAGACTGACAAAGTTTCAGAGAAATCTGGACACCTGTCATATTTGTCATATTTGGCACTCACCGACGTGGTTGTCTCTGGATATTTCTAGAATGTTCTCAATCCTAATTTTATCATTTTGAGTTGTATAAATACTCATCATCTCTTGTTTTCTGAAAGTAAATTTTAACTCCGATTGATTTTTATCGGACAACTTGAATCAATTTATTTTTCTACAAATATTTACTGTGGATTGTAAAAGAAATAGTAATATGAGATATTACAAGGGTGAATGTATGCACTGTTAGGGTAAATGACGTGATTGTGAAGAACATTATGAAGTTGGGGGTGAACTGATACCATTGTGACTATATACATAGTCATACGGGCCGTCATCAACGTTATACTATCTGAATTGAAGTTCACCGTACTACCGTCAACTTCAATTCAGATAGTATGACGTTCATATAAACAAAACGGTGTTCAAATCGTCATGTTGTGCAAAACCTTTATCATTCAGACGGAATTGGATGAGTAGGTGCAGTAACGTTCAACGTTAATAATTTAACATACGTCTATTATCAGGTGTTCAAACGTTCAGTGAAATGAGAGAACTGGTTGGCGGAATAACATTTTTCCAGAAACTACTACTACTAGTCTCTGGAAAAAGGTTACTTTCGTAGTACTTAGGGTACCAACCGTTTCTTTCCGTAACATCATTATGATGTGACTATGGCAGTACCATAGTTTCTGCAAAAAGGACGATTGAGAAATAAGAATCGGTTGGGTCTCTAAATCAATTCCATCCCTACCTGAAGGTCGGTAGTACTATCACCTGATGGAGGTTATGACCTCCACTATATTCAAGCCAACATTTCTCTTGGTTTCAGTGAAATGAATGTTGGAAATGTGATCACTTGACTATCCTCGGAGGTGAAAACATGAAATTGTGCTATGTCGTTGGTAGATTCCTTTATGTTGTTCGACAGATCAAGCTGAGAAGATCGGTGTAAATTTGGAGTGAAGCAGACTTCTGCATTTGGAGAAACGACGAGTTCACATATGATTGGTGTACACGTGGAAGAAGTCACACGTGTATATGTTGTACACACCTTGCCACATGTACACCGAAAGTTTGTGGCCGATCTGTACACCTGTCACATTTGGCATTGTCCACGTGTACGATGTGACACGTGTGCATGCTGTGCACAGAGTGCCACGTGTTTGATGACAGTTCGATGAATATCTGTACACTTGTCATATTTCTCACCCACCGTCGTCGTCGCCGCCGCCGTCGTCAAGCAGTTCTCGATTTTATTCTAATCTGATTTCGAGCAGTATAAATACCAGGCAGATAGACAATGCCAATACAATTTTCGAAGTCATCCAGCCTTCGATCACTTTTCACAAAATAAAAGTATATTGGTACTGTCTCAACTTGCCTTCATCTCCCCTCTGACCTTTTCAACAGATGGTAGGTCGGAGACATTTGTAACAGGAGCAGTTGTCATGCGTGGTTGCGGTTTGTAAATGATATACCAATCTGGTCGAGATAATTGGCGACGTCTTGTATTGCGAATGTCTTCATTTTCTGTCCTGTGGGGTTTGCGTGGCATGTTCAGTCCAGTTCCGAATTCATTATTTCATTATTTAACTAAAGGTAAATAATGAATTAATGAATTCGGAAGGGAAGAATTAGGCAGATGCCGATCGGTATTATCTGATTTTGATTTCGATAAGATAAGAAAAATGCTTAAGGTAAGTATTAAATAGAAAATGTTTTCTTCCCTGAAATCACGCAGTCAGTACATTGTCGAGATGCATCCGTAGGTTTCATGAATTTAAAATTCAATGCAAGGAGGGAGTTGCAGCTAATGTAATGTAATGTCTCCAAAAATGACGTAATGCCGAAGATGAGCAGGACGTATGCAAAAGAATGTTACCAAAAATGACGTAATACCGAAGACAAGGGAGCGTGGACCAAGATGTGGAGGAGATACGTAATCTAATGGTTCCGAAGATGATGTAATGCCGAAGATGACAGAGTTTCGTCGTTCTGATTGGGAGTGTGGAGTGACAATATTGACGAGAGAAAGACAATCCAAACCGGTCGCTTCCTCTCGTCGAGCTCTTTAATATTCATTAAAGAGCCTAAGAGCAATAATTTGTAACGTGTCATGTGTTGCAGTGCGGTGATACATGATACATCTGCAATAGAAGTTCTCATAGAGAGCTGTTATAAAATTATCGTTTTTACACCAGAAAATTGTCACGGGATTATGACTGTTACCATAGCCTAATTCTCTTAGTATGTTGGTCACGTTGTCAAGATGACTTTTATCAGGGACGGAGTGCTCGCAAAGTACCATTTGCAATATTTTTACTTGAATTTTGTGTGTTATGTAATCTTTCAATACTATTTTTGTACTATCTACACCGAGACCTGATGACTCCATTTCATTTTCTGTAAAAGTTATATTTTCACTCATTTTACAACATGTGCGATGATTGTGTTCCATTTTTTCAAATTCAAACCATGTTCCCTCTTATATTCGTTATTTTTTAAAGATGTTATAATGATGTTGTTTTCGATACTGTTGTAATGAAAACAATAATAATAACATATATTATAATATTATGTTCAATTATTAGATGAAAGTATTAAATGAATGAGATGAATGATTTCGTAAATTTTTTAATTACTTATTCCAATGTATATTCCGGAATATGTATCGAAACTGGAGCCGTTTTCGTATTTTTAAAACGTCGGCGGATTGTACCACAATCAAGCTTTTGGATCGAAATAAAATAATTTCTCAAAAGAAAAGGTTTTACACATGGGCGACATTTCGAAGAAAAGGTTTTACACGTGAGCTTGTGAAATTGAAACGTCTCTCCGAGGCTCGAGAATGTCATGTGAAACTATAATTTTCGAGATACATTTTCCACAGAATACTGCACGTCCTTTATATGCTGCAACATTTTTTGCAACTGGTTACAACGAGCATGTGCTGCATCATGACGTACTTTTGAATGCAGATTGTATCATGGTCTCATAAGCTTTCTGAACTTGTTGTAAACTCAGTAAACAAATTCTTGATAATCTTAAATAAATTGTGCGAGAGACGTCTTCTGCGCTAGAGCAGCAGTTTGACAATAAACATTTGAAATGTTTATCGTGCGTCTCTCTCATGATCCTGAACTTGACTTGGTGGATGAGGTATATCGTGGTTGTGGTATTGGAAAAATTTTGACGTCCCCAAGCAATAGTCTTATTCGCATCCAAGCATAGGATTCTTTGACTGTGGCCTTGACGAAATGATTTATCATTCTAATCCATGGGATCACATCCTCGGTTTGTATCAGGTGTGATAGAAGTCGAGGGTGGACGGGGAGGAAGTTCGGTTGCGCTGCATGATTGTTGTCCACATGTGTTTGGCGGATTTCACATCTCTGACATGCTCGAGGTTTTCGTCGGACAGGGACAACCCAATGACAGCTCTGGCTTTACGATCTCCTCTTTGCCATTTCTTCAATTCTGGATCATCTTTACCTGGAGCTTCATCTTCAATATACTCATCCAGTTCACGTAAGCAGAGGAGCAAGACAATTTTATGCTTCCAAGCATGAAAGTCGGAGTCACTCAACTTTTCAATCTCCACACTTTCGCAAGAGTTGTCCATTCTGTGGAGGAACGGTCGAATGCTCCACAGAACAAGTAATATGTGTTAAGATTGGTCGTTTGAATTTCTAAACTTTTGTTGATATCATTGTCGATAGTACTTTGTATCATGTATATATATATCACTCACCTTTGTTGAAATAGTGTCGACATACGAACACCAAAATTAAATGCTGATGTTTATAATGGTAAAATAGCAATTCCAACATTAATGTAAATAAGCATGTGTGGCTCAGTTGTTCCGTCCTCTTGATGGTACATTAGAGGCCGAGAGCTCGAACCTGGTCAGACCAAATATTTGTTTAATATATTTTCATGGATTACACGTGGTATACGTTTGACAAGGTCCTGCAGATGATGGAAATATAATTATAATTGATTTTATTTTTACATGTGTATAGCTTGACACCGGTGTCAACTGTGTAATGTCAACATGCAATTATGGAATTTGCCATGTTAGCAATTCTGCAATTCTGCCAAGTTGGCATGCTGACTATTTTGCTATGTTGGCAATTTTACTGTCTTTTTATTTTGCCAAGTTGGCACGTTTATAAGTTACCACGTTGGCAAATTAATAATTTTGCCAAGTTGGCAGGCTTACAATTTGCCATGTTGGCAGTTATTGCAATCTGTACTGTCCGTAGTTTGAATCATGATGAACTCCACTGTGAGATGTAGTCAAGATTTTTCTATAAGTATCCAACTTTTCCTTCTATCAAAACAAAAATTAAAAACGCCAGCAAGCGACATTTTAGTTTAAGATTATATCTTTATTCCTTCAACTTCTACCTTTTCAAATTTTTTTTTCGATTCTTCCAGACGACGGCGGCGACGGCTGCGACGGTGAGTGCCAAATATGCCAAATATGACATGTGTCAGAAATGCCTCGAACTTTCAGGAAACACGTTGAACAATGTGTACAACATGCGCAAGTGTCAACTTTCACACGTGTCCAATATCAAAATTTGAACTCTCCGTATCTCCAAAACTAGCAGTCCGTTGCATCCCAAGTTTTGACCATTCTTCTCAACTTGATGAGCCGAACACGACGGAGCTCTTGAACGACAAGATTGAACACATATATATTTTTCACCATGCTACAGACTCAGGTGATCACATTTTCAACACGAAATAATCTGAGTAACGTTATTATTAAGGTATATAGAAAGTTGAATATTTATAATTTAGTTGAAAATTATTGTAGAGGTAAATTATTGAAATGCAAAATATCAATTGATTGATGTCACTTGTCTCTCTTTACTTGTTGATGAATGGAAGAGCTTCAATGCTTATATATAGAAAGCCAAATAAGAAATTGTGACTACATCTCACAGTGGAGTTCATCACAATTTCAAACAGTAAATACAAAAGAAAAAAAGGCACGAAATGTTAAACTTGTAAAATGTGCCAACATACAACATTCAAACACACACGAGAGAAATGACAGTTGAATATGGGTCAGTGTGTCTACACCGACCGCCTAAAATGCAAACACATCAAAATTCAATTTTTCCAAATCGTCAAAATTATAAAATGCTTACATATCAAAACTCAATCCCGTACATATTCCCGGTGCTCATCTGACAGAGACAGATCAATAAAGACCCTGGATTTCATATCGCTTCTCATCCATGTTGACCATTTGGCGTCATCCACGTCCGGTGGATCATCTTCAATGTATTCGTCGAAATCACGAAGGGCAATGAGTAGAGCGATTTTCTGCTTCCAAGCGGAAACATTCATGTCGGAAAGTTTTTCAATTTTTACGGAGCCCCCATTTATACTGCAAAGCCAATTCACGAACACTGACAAAATAAAGTTACACACACAGGAGAACGCGACTTCAAAAATTGAAATGAATATCAATTTTCAAGAATATTGAACTATATGAAAAATAAATCTCCAAAAATAGAGACACCACAAAATGAAAAATCGTTAGCTAACACTACCACCTCCAGCACCAAAAAAATTGAACCCAATCTGATTCACAATAACCGAAAGAACTTGAACAATAATTGAGGAAAAGTCAAAGCCACAATACACCGTCGCTCAACAAACGCGAAGGGAACCACACGAACGAGCAACCAAACCTTAGTGTAAATGATAATTATTGATTCAAGTTGTCCGTCGTAAAGAAATCGAAGATAAAATTTACTTTAAGAAAAATGGAAAGATTGAGTATTTATAATCTTCAAAATCACGAAATATCGGACGGCGACGGCGGTGACTGAAAATATGACAAATATGACAGGTGTCCAGATTTGCCTGAAAGTTTACCAACACACGTGACAAAGTGCGTATGTTACGCACATGTGTACAAATGTACACGTGTCCACCGCTCAAATTTGATCATGTCATATCTCCCTAACTAACAGTCCAATCAAGCCAAAATTTTGACCAATCATCTCAGCTGAATAAGCAGAACGTGTCCATGGGTACATATATACACGTGTAAAATTTTAAAATTTCAGATTGATTTTAATCCCACGGTTCTGTCCAATAATACTCAAATAATGTGGCCAACAGTAATTTAGAAGCAGCCGACCATTTTTGTCAACACTTAGCAATCAGCAGAGATGCCGAAAACAGAACGAAGAGCCCAAAAAACTGTTCCTGACAACTGAAAGGAGAAACGATGATAATGAAATAAAACAGTTGTTTCTTGTATTAGGTTCGTGAAAGGTTGGATGACTTCGATAGTTTTATTGACATCAGTTTAAAACTCACTACTTATAGAAAAATGACTACATCTCACTGTGGAGTTCACCATAATTCAAACAAGTGACATATCAAATCACAAGATTTGCCAATTTAACATAATTGGAAATTTGGTAACAATTGAAAATTCACACTTGTTGTGCAAAATTTCATTACACATTGGACACCCGTGTCAAGGTGCAAATGTGTGAAGTATAATATAAAACATACTGGGAACATATGTATATATTTCATCGTACCCAGAGATCACATCTTGGACAGGCACTACGCAGTCGCCGAATTCTGGAATCGAGCAACGATGAGACCTGGGGCAAGAATGTCTGGCCAAGTGCGAAAGGTCAAAAATTGTAACGACGGGATCATCTGTTGGCTTTTCCCACAAAAACAATCTATTTTTCTGTTTCCGCACTGAGACAAGTGAAGAACGATTCCACCATCAGAGTACATGCAGATTATGTCCCCTGAAGCTCAAATCTGCGAAGAATGCTTCCAGTGTACCTCGACTGATATAGCATCAGAAACACAAGTCTTCCACAGATGTTCAAATCCCATCCAAGTTGGACTCCAAGGATTAGATTGACATCTTTCGACATAATTTCATCGTATAAACTGTTCACCTCCTCTACAATGGCATCTATTTTATTGAAGTTGGTGCAGAATTAGTAGATCGTCGACGTATAGCAAGATGAGAACATGGCAATTTGATTTTGATTTTCGACGAAATACAAACGGGGGCCTAGAGAGCTCTTCAAACCCCATGTTGAAGAGATCACCAGATAGCTTGGTACGACATGCGAGATAAGCCTGCTTGAGTCCATATATGGCCTTAAGGAGTTTGTAACCTGCTTTTTTCCTTCCCTTAATGTTGCGAGGAGATTTGACAGACACATTTTCTTATAGGGCGCTTTTGAAATATGCCGTTTGGTCTGTGTGACATGCATGTTTAGACATAAATCAAAGTACAGGAAAATGCGTATTATGTTAGAAATGTGATCACTCGACTCTCCTCGGAGGTGAAAACATGAAGTTGTTCTATGTCGTTGGTAGATGCATTTATGTTGTTCTACAGATCAAGCTGAGAAGCTCAGTGAAAATTTAGAGAAAAGCAGACTTCTGGATTTGGAGAAACGACGAGTTCACATAGGAGTGGTGTACACGTGGAAGAACTCACAAGTGTATATGTTGTACACACCTTGCCACGTGTATACCGAAAGTTTGAAGAGCTGTACACCTGTCACGGTTCACGTGTACGATGTGACACGTGTGCATGTTGTGCACAGAGTACCACGTGTTTGCTGACGGTTCGATGAATATCTGTACACTTGTAATATTTCTCACCCACCGTCGTCGTCGTCGCCGCCGCCGTCGTCAAGCAGTTCTCGATTTTATTCTAATCTGATTTCGAGCAGTATAAATACCAGTTAGATAGTCAATGCCAATACAATTTTCGAAGTCATCCAGCCTTCGATCACTTTTCACAAAATAAAAGTCTATTTGTACTGTCTCAACTTGCCTTCATCTCCCCTCTGACCTTTTCAAAAGGTTATGGGCCCAGTTCATGCAACCCTGTCAAACTGATCTGTTTCGATCTCATCTGTGAAAGTCAACTACTCCTTGTTGTCCTTGATTTTGATTTGTCTTGTTCAGAGTTTTGCAGACATCTTCTCTAGGTTTTAAACATTTCGTGGTTCTCTCCTGTGCTGTTATTGAAGTTCAAGTTCTAAGTCGTTCTATTTCTGTTGTTGTGTTGCTGTCCCTGATTTCTCCTGAAGCGGTTGACACCGATCCTCGGTGACGTTAGCTTGGCAACTTGAACCAAAGTGATCACGCTGACGTGCGGTTCCGGTCCAAATATTTTTGAGCAGACAACGGAGTCGATTTTAATTAATCTGGTAACCTGCGGACGTGAGGATCTGACGGGGTGTTGTAGCGTTGGAATTCAAGTTTTGCTCTGGTTATTTCGTTCTATTCCGGTCCCGGAGTTAGCAAGTCGAGCACTCGAGCACGTCTAGCTTGCATTCTACGTCTGGGTTTCGTTGAGTGCTTTGTCTGGTTCGCCCAGTTTAGTTCTCACCCAGACCGATCAGACTTCGTTTTTGTCTTGATCAGTGGAATCGCAACTCGCACACGCCCAGCTGGTTCGACATCCCTTTCTTCGCGATCTGGTTAATAGTTTTGGAATTGTTCTGCGATTGCAGTGGCCAGCAGCTGTCTCGGTCGACATAACGTTCTGTTCGGATAACAGTTCCTTGGTGGGTCACCTTGACGGTCTGGTGAGTACCAAACCTCCCATTTGAAAAATAATAGGCGTGGGTGGACACTTTACTCTGCATTTCGCGAAAGCTCTAGCCAGCCAGGTTATTGAGCAGCGTCTCACGGTACATATTGTCTGCCGTGGGTTCTGAGGTACCAAAACCTCTGACGACCCTACTTGCTGCCACCAGTGGAGTTAGCGTCAGCGAATTTCTTATAGGGTGAAGATTGCTATTTTGGTACTACAGCTGTTTGGTAGTACTGGCTTTGGGAACCCGAACGGATATTTCGAAAACCAGGCCGGACCGGTTTAACGCGTCCTAACGTGGATATAGATCTCTTATTTCCAAGAAAATTATTACTGAGATGGATGGCTCTGGCGAGAGTGTAAGGTGATATTATGGTAGGGTAATTGATCGTCGGTAAAAGAGACCCATCAGTGCAAATTTTATTCTATGAAAAAAATGATTTTCATGATCTATAGCAACCGACGTCGGCGGTGAAATCAACACGTGTAACATAAATTATAACGTGTGAAAATTCAGATCGAGATTTCTGTAACCAAAAAATC
>JAULBU010071241.1:0-10494 GCA_032358235.1 Odonthalia washingtoniensis | reverse complement strand
GTAACTTTGTAAAAATGTCGGAGTAAAATTGTGGAAAGAACGTCGAAATCACTTCGAAGTTTTGGTGGTTCACAAATTATAATTGATCCCAATACAATCTCAGTTCGGTTCTATTAGTCACAATATTGAGAAAACATAAAATCCGAACTTATTGTGGCCTGTGTCACCAATGTCACTTCGGTAGTTTCCAATGTTCGGTATGCTAAAATTAAAAATTGCTCAAGGTATCCTCTTCTTACTTCACAGGAAACAATTCCAATTTGGATGTATGCAGTCTAAATCATCAAATATTCAAATTTGACTGCAAAGACACAGATGAAAGCAGCCCATGTTACCAATGTCACTCTGGTAACTTCGGATATGTGAGACCCAAGCTCCGAATTTATAAATGGGAAGTGCACTCAAAGTGCACTCCGAAGTAAGGCCAAGCAATTGCAAAATTCTGCGGGGCCCAAAGCGTCCGAGATTTCGAGGATACTTCGACGCACTTCGTTGCTAAATATGTTACAGACGGAGATGCACCAGTTTCATATTCAGTACCTAAAATATAGAATTGAATAGTGAATGTTTGCATTTAACCCTAAACTGAAGTGAACCAAAGCCGACATTTATTTCTGAAGAGAGTGATGAAGGAACCGCACAGCCGTCACCTTAATAAATCATACCATATTACACACATTCAAAATGAAACCTGTTGTGACCTCCTCTGACACTATACGACACGAAACCTTCCATACTACCAACGGTGGGGAAACGGACCATTCAAGATCTCGGCACACGAACAATAGCATTTCAGAAGCATCAATGACTTGGAAACCCCGTCCCGTGTTTCAAATAGCAATAAGACAATGGCAATGTAGATGACACATACCACATGCGTCACACGATCAGCACCATATTTAGCAACGACGGTTACGGAAAAGTCGGACTCCCTACCAACAACAAGAAAGCGTTTTATATTTCACCACAATGAATATTTGACGTTTCTGAAGTGTCGAGTACGGGCGCTCACCTTGCAAGATTGGGTAGGACTAGTAGCATGTTTAATACCGACACTTAAACCCTTTTTGAAAAAATGAATATCTCTACTTTTAATATCAAAATTTGTCCAAGAAAGAATGCTCTGCTGGATCGTTACCTGAAGCTCACACAGTAGCGTCGTCACACTGCGTCTGCAATTTGTTTGTTGTCAATAATTACTTTATCAGCACGAAGTCCGACGAGTTGTTGGATGATTTAATTTTACGGGACGATTAGTTAGATAAAAGAAGAAAAGCGAGACGAAAGTGCGATTGGAAAGGGAGTAGGTATTCCTGGAAAGCGGAAATTTAATACGAAACATGGTTTTAAGACAACGGAGAAAAGAAGTGAGGACGTACAGAATGTAGATGCGGTGGGGTCAGAAGTAGGTTGAATTGAAGGTACTCCTTCTTCCAATTGAAAGAGAGTAATGAGTACTTGTTATGGGACTTCCGATATTATCAACATGCAATAAGAATTGAAGGAGCATATGCTCGTGTGACAAAATGGAGAGTCGAAAAAGGGTGAATTTAGAAAGGATCAACTTAAATTGTAAAGATATCGGCTGGTGACGAAAAAGGAATTGAGAACAGAGAAAGTTAAATTTGAGAAAAAGTCGCTTGCGGCGGAGAATGAACACTTCTTACAACTTTTCGAGACGAACAAAGGACGTGTGAAACTTTTAAAGCAGAAGGTGGAAGTTGATGCATTGGAGCGTAAGGATACCGCAGTGGAAAGATCTATATTCGTAGATGTTTTGGATTTATATGCTTCCATTTTGGTAAAGAAGTAACGGTTCAACAAAGTTATATGTGGATACTGGGACTGGGACAGTCCAACTACGCACCAACGTACCCGTTTTCAATACTTTTTTTGTAGTTTCACAACACTGTTGCCGATTCCGCCTTGGCAAGGGGAAATCAATGTATATCAGCGATATGGGGGTTCATCGAACTTTCAAGGAACGATCTAAATCGTTTCGAGTCCAGACTATTTTTATGTCCTTATAGTTCCACTCCACTACCTCCTTTACGCTACTCATTTGCGTATTGAAAATTCGTTTCTAGATTGTGGCAGTGAAACTATCAAAACCGACCTGCAGCCATGGTCAGATGATTTATGATTTATTCCTGAAAAAATAAAACTGCTCGCCATATAATTTCAACCAGTTCTCAAATTTTTCATATATGCCACCGTTCCTCCGCATTGTCCAGTCATGTCGCTCCAAACCTTCGGTCCAAACAACATAAATATCAGACCTTCGCGTGTTTTGACTGGCTGATAAATTAACGGTATTATCTTTTGACCGGTTTAGCATTTCTCTTTATAATTCATTACTTCCACCTGGACGTCCCATCCTGTTGTTTTACAATCTACAAAACTAACAAACTTATCAAGCGGGCCCATTTTTTTGATGCAATGTTCTTATATTGGCGCTTCCTCCCTGATAAAATCCGATTTAAGCCTCGCAATAAGTCACTCATCCTTTCCAACAAATACCTCACTAGTTTCCTGGAAAATATCTGTAATAGTACAACTGATGATAGAAAATACAAGTTCCAAGTCTAGCCAGTTGCAGGGAACTGACATTTTTCTAGTATGATTCGGCAGCAGTTTATCTCATCACATGTCTACTCGTTAGGTTTCGTCTTCCGACTGAGAAAATGAAGTAAATATGCAATTATAGGTGTTTATTTCATTCAAAAGCAAAAGTTGACCAATGGACTTTTGTACAAGTACGTCTCCAGGTTAAACACGCGCAATCGCAAGTTTTTCTTGCCACCATTAAATTCTTAACCTGCTCTTCACGTCTTTTCAACGTCTATATAATCCAAACCTTCATGGTCGTGCTTGTGCATCCGCACATTGCAGTTTCAAACGTGTTTAACGTTTTCCCTGTCTCTTCTTGGCATTCCTTATCGCATATGACTCCATCGCTACCATTTAGTGCTTCAACTTTTCGTAAAACAGGCTATATTCGAGTTCAGCCGTAAGGGAAGCACAACAAAACTCACACATTGTGTGAAGCCTTTTTTGTAAAAAGAACCTTTATTTTGCGCATGTGAGAATCCCTGTTTTTGTGGCCTCGTGAGTTGTATTACCTTTTCCCTTTAAAATCCCTGCCTCTTAATCACCCATTACACAAAACATCTTTTTCGAAAGACTTTCGTATCATAACATACCCATTGAAATACATTTACCACTTAGTGCCGTTCTTTAACAGTTTTAAATATACTTTTTGTGGAGAACTTGATTTGGAGATTTCTATTGAGCCAATAAAATTCTGAATTGAGAAATCGACATTCCTCCAAATTAAGCGGAATTTTATTATTGACGTGGAGATGGCTGCCATCCACGTAATTAAAATCATGTTGTTTTTTGTTATGTGTATGTGAATAAGTAATGTTTTCAATGCCAGTAATTTTATGTCTCCATTTTGTTTCCTTCCTGAAGGAAAAGAACAATTTGATTTCATTACACAGTACACAGTATGGTGACGCATTTGATTATTTCCCTATGAACAACTTTCATATCCTGCACCCGCATCGAGTGCGAAGATCCATTTCAACATCCCAATCCCCAACCACACCGGGTACGAAGATCTATTTCAACTTCAAAACCCCCATCCCAACCCCCCCGTAACTGCGGGCAAGAGATTTGGATGTTCAAATGGACATTTGAACTAGGTGCCACCTAGTGCAAAGGTCCATTTGAACATCCCAATTCCCCAACTGCGTCGAGTTCGAAGTTCCAATTCAACTTCCAAATCCCCAATTTAATCCCCCACTCGCATCGAGTGCGAAGACACTCGTCGACCTCCAAGACACACGTAGTATATATCACATATAGACAGTTATTTCACACCATCTAGCTACTATCAGTTTGCTGTATACTCTGTAGTTTGACAATATAATATGCAACAGATATTTTAGGAAGATCACAAACGAAATAAAATCAGTCACCGTTCAAAACAGTTGTTGACAATCTGTATGAGCACCTTGTGGACAGCACTTCTAGATAAAGTAAATAATCGTATTTACCAAGTATTTACAAGTATGTAACCACTTTCTTGTAATTCTGCCCGAATTTCCTCCATTCGGTTTCGGGTCGGACCATTTGATTTCCCCTGACTACATTTATAATAATATAAAGATATTTATTCGAATACAGATCAAGCACAAGCTGCATGTGATTCTCATGGTGTAGATAAATGATTTGGAATTCTTCAGATTCCGCGTTGTCTATTATAAAATTGTGCGATTTTCGCGTCACTTCAAATTTCTTCATAAACTCTTCCAGGCTTGTCCTATATTCCTCTAGTAGATACCGAACTTTCCCATCAGCATATCAAAAGACCCCTTGACTGTTCTAAGACATCTGGGGTGATAAACGTTGAATGTGTTTATATCCACGGATACATTTCAACCAGAATAAGGTGTCACTACATTTATTGTATTCCGGTACGCGTCATCAGTCACAACTACTGTCTATTCCATAATTCTATACTCCCAATCAGGTTCTGAAGTTTGAATTTTTATAAAGAAGTAGATTCGTGCGTGCCTCCAGCGTGCGTACATGAAACGAATACAAACTTGTAGTCTGCGGTCACATCATCTTAAACAATAATTTCGAAGAAAGTCTTTCTATTTCGGTACTTTTATGGTTCTGAGACCGCTCTGCGCGATTGTTTCTCTATTACAACTGCCACACCGTCCAATACCGCTGTAATTCGTTTTGTAGGAGACCACCGTTATATTCATCATAGTTGGTGACCATTTTTGAGTTTTGTAGATTTTCTCGGACATTGTGGGATTCTGATTCTTCGTTTTCGACAGTCCCTTTGATGTATCCAGACGTGTCGCCGGTGATACACATATACACCCGCCAGCAAAATGCTATTATTCTTGCAAAATAATAACATAATAAGTGGTGTACATTTGAATGTACACTGCGTATTATTTCATTTGTTTTAATTTCTATTTGAACAAGAAATCAACAACTTGCTTACATTTTGTAAGTGTTATGGAACTACCCTTATTAGTGGTAAATATATTTTAATGGGGTACTTTTTGTACACGTTTCCTGTAAATTGCTACTGTTTCAATATAAATTTTGCAACTCGTCATCTATAACGCTCTAATATAGGTAGAAAGAATGTGTCACGTCAAGATATAGTCCATTTGGGGATTCGTATTTGACTTCTCTCATTGAAAATTATTATAACCATGTCTCATGGTTCACGAACTATTGGGGACTGCCTGATTTCAGAGACTGTATTCTATACATCATTCCGTGTATTCGATGCCTCTGGCACATGAATAGGTTATCCAGATTGCATATTTTTTATGGACGTCCCACATGCAGTAATTGGGAATCATCCACACGTGTAGTATATAGTGATATGGTGCACTTTATGGGTTACAGTCGACACTGTTCTAGATTGGCTTACACTCGGTATAACGGCGCATCCGTACAATTCAGAGAGACCGACAGTGAAAGCATTTAGCATTGGAATTTATCCCTAATCCATCCCCAACCGAGTTTATCTTCGTGCAAGAGACTGAAATTTCCTTAGGTTCGATATGCAGTTTTCGTGTACTTAAGGTAGTTGTGAAGAAGATCTCTACGAACTAAACATTACCTCACTTTTCACAATATTTTTTGGTCATCTTTCAATTGTCTGGAAATTAAGACAAACCAGGCCAGCGAAGATGGTTACATTGATCACTTCAATCTATAGAATTGCCCAAGGCGTGATTTACGACGGAGAACCTAATTTCTCTGTTAAAATTAACCAACGTAAATGGTCGGACTGCCCGACCTTCGTCGCAGGAGATTTTGCATAACAATAATATCAAAAAATGACTAACGCATTGACTTCCACGGGGAGAAATTTATCAACTTCGATCGATCATCCCCTTCTCAAGAAAATAGATACCCAATCTATTCGAGTATTCCTATGCCGGTATGACCCAAGATGTAACGAGGATACTTCACTGGCTCACCAACGGAACGACCAAGATGCTACAACAGTAGATATCGTCAGACCAGTACAACTTAATTTTTGCGTAATAGCCGAATATATTGAATCCGCGTTGTTCTTGGGACTTATAAACAATGTCCACAACTACAATGAAGTAAAGGATGATGACCATAGGTCCTTTTCGGACTCGAGATGAACAGAATACAAGGAGAAGTTTTCAACAGAATCGTTGGACCTTCTGGTCGAATCGCAACTTGTAATCGATATGTCGGACACTTTCTAAAAATCAATAATGGAAAAGATCTTTGTGGCATATCACTCC
Organism: Odonthalia washingtoniensis; assembly: GCA_032358235.1. Taxonomy (NCBI): domain Eukaryota; phylum Rhodophyta; class Florideophyceae; order Ceramiales; family Rhodomelaceae; genus Odonthalia; species Odonthalia washingtoniensis. Next base: position 4,168 of record JAULBU010071241.1, on the reverse strand, counting down.
TTACTCCGCAGAAATTGATTAGCATGGTCTGTGAAAGAAAATCCCAAGATGGCAGTCTATCATGTTGAGTCCGCGGTACGGCCATATCGTCAGAAAAACGACTGGAATCTAACTTAAATTTATCCCACGTCGACTTCAGGATCAATTTCAAGAGATTTATAAGACACGCGGCAAAACTATCCGCCGCCTCCAAAATTGTGGACTCAGGCTCGAGAGCATCGAGGAAGGGGACTGGAAAAATTCGGATCGAAGCGAAGAGTCCGTATCATGAACTAAAAACGATAACAAGGAGGAAAAATCTTCAGTACCTAATGTGTGTGGAAAAAAGACCACACTATTTCAGCATCACTGTCCTTCTCCAAGTGCAAGGTCAAAAATGTCAAACACTGGATTGATGACTGTACGACTGCCTCAGATTCGGAGAAACTCAAAATGAAATCACAGACCTCTTCAGCTAAGGCACGAGATATTCCCACCCAAACTTACGTCCAAGGGAAAAGAATTACATCTGAAAGTAATACTGGTCGAATTTTTGAGAAACCCGAAACAGCCATACAAAGGCCTTCATCATGTACAATTTCACTTACAGATGAAAAGACTACATTGAAGGCTATTTGCCGTTGTGACTATGATAGCGATGACATACTCGTGCCACCCTCCGTCGCGGAAGCTGCAGCGATTAAGGGAACAGGCAAACTGACGGAAATTTCACCCCTGAATCTCAAAATGGCTTTACAGAAGGGAGACATATGTAAATCTCTCAAGTTTTCTCGTTCTTGGACATTACCACGTACTGCAATCCAATTACCTTTGGGGCAGTTGGCGCTTGTAAATGTCACGTATCTCGTAGCACATGACAAGTTGGCATGCAAAGATTCACTAATTGGACTTTCAGTATTACATCATCTATAGTTGAACTTTCTATCATTTTTCGACAATAAAAGAGCACTACTAAACGGGACGGATTGTCCACATGTGGTAAATTAGACTGTATACGACCGAGGAGGAAACATTAGCCGGATAGTAGTTCCTCGAATCAATGAATTACAAATTCGCAAGTAGAACGGCCTGTAAAACTCCTGCCTACGCCGCGTCCTAAGGTCAATTACTTCTTGTCCAAGAATGAGCAAGACACGTTTCCGGGTCTATCTTTACTGGACCCGATGTAGATTAATCAAGAGAGCGAAATTTGGCAAGAGCTTCCAAACAAGAAAATTATGGATATCGAAAATGGATTACAACGGCATCAAGCCGATCGAATTTCCCAAATACTCGAAGTCAACGCTGATATATTTCACACTTATTTGTCCGCAGTGCCGGCAGCCACTGTGTCTCCGATGGAAATAGAGCTCACTGTTGATGTCCACCCAGTCACGCTCCGATTAAGGAATTTTTAGCAGAAACAAAAATAATTTTTGAAATCTTTCGCGGAAGACCTAGGCAAAGCGTATATGGCCTCCCCAAATCCCCCATTTCTATGGGAAGGGGAACCTCTCCTAGTGCCTGAGCCAGGACTGTCAAAATTCCGTTTCACTGTCTACATGCACGCTGTGAACAAATTCACGATCAAACAACAATTCCCAATGCCAAATATTTGGCAGGAATTTAAAAAACTCTTCGGATAGAAATCTTTTGCAAAATTTGATCTTCCCCACGGCTACTGTCAACTTCCTCTGTAGGAGGCTCCCCATTCTCTACAGTCATTTATAAACCGATACGGAACATATTCACCGACTTGTGTACTGCATGGAACAATCAACTCGTTCACCCATCTTCAATCAACATCGCTTCTGTACTACCTCAAAATCTGAATAATTCTCTTCTGTACTGGATGACCGATATTGTGGACCACAGTGCAACAATTGACGGCGTCATGGATTGAATTGGAAATTTTTTCAGTATATGTTCAATATATAACAATCACTTCCATCCATCGAAATGCATATTTTTCGCAGGGGAAGTAAACTGGTTCGGGCGTTTTATCACAGCAGAGGGAATCATATTCTATCTCAGGAGATTGGAAGGACTCTTATTGATTAAACCATCCACCACCGGGGCAAATTTTCAGCAATTTATATGCGCACTACAGTGGGTCAAGAACAGAATTCCGTCCTCCATCAAAATTGTCACACCTCTACAAGACTTTATGGAACGTGACTATTCACACGTCAGTGTCTTCGGAAAAGAATGTTGGCATTCAAGAGTTGGCGTCCCGAATGTATTCAATGTGTGAACTGGGTTAATGGGGCCCAAATGGAGATTTCGGCAAGAATGATCCGTAGTAGACTACGTAAAGTGCAGTCTGTGCCAAAAAACTGCATATTATCTTAAATAGGGACGGAACGGGCCAAAAGTGTTTTAATTTGATAAACATTTTGAGGAAAATGAGGAGAAAGGATGTGGGCTTTGAAAATAAACAAAATAGTATTCATGTGACACACTGTAAAACGGAATATTTCGATAAAATATGTAATAAACTAAACCTAAAACTATTGCAGTAGTTTTTAGTAAGACATTGCATGCATAACAACAAGGAAAAATGATGAAAAAATCTCACTAAGGTGAATTGGAAAAAATGTAAATTTTGATTTTATAGAAACGATTATTGAAAAGATTCGGGGAAACGTATTGTTAATGAAATAAACATTTGAAGCATGTCCAATCTACCTTGGCTGGTACAATGTGTATTTTGCGTATTCTGAAACATACTCAGGACCATAGTCCAAGTAGAGTTCTTCACCAACAGCTATGTTTCTTGAAGGAAAAATGCTCATCATCATATAGTTGGAATAGGATGTTGCTGTTTTCGGTTATAAAAACACCTTCCATGACAAATTTGGTGTTCTTGGTTTTATGTCCACTTTTTTAGCCTTTTGCATGTTCAAATCACCCGGAATATAGCAACTGTCGTTAATGTCCTGCATTGAACAGAAGTATGGTGATACAACCTAAACAGAATTCTGGTCGACTTTCCCGTCTGTAGCTTTTAAGTCCATCTCCGCAGCCCATTTTCCGAAGACTTTAACCGTTATCTCCAGGATGCACTTACTATATGTTCTTGCGAGCTGACCTTGCTTACCAAGTCTATGTATACCAAAGCTCTGTAGTAGAAACAGATGGGTTCATTAGGTCCAAAACTCCTCTAACTGAATCCACTGAGATCAGCTTCGTGGTGTCTAATTCTTGATTTTCGTACCGAAAAACACAGAGCACCAGCCTCGCAACCAAGCCAGCATCTCGGATCCAAGCTGTGTAATATCGAAACGTACTTTCTATCCCATTGAGATATTGGTACATTCTCTCATATGTTCAAAATTGTATAGTCGTTGTAGATTGTTCAAAAGTAGTGCAGGATGTAGTATGGAAATGTTTGAACAGGAAGAGGCCATCTGGTGTCTTCCACAAATCAACCATATTCCTTGCCTTTAATGAATCCATTTCCGTTGTAAATCTCTCTACTACTGTTGTAACTGTGGAATCAGCTGTCAAATCCAATTCCGGATTCAGTAGCTGACGTGCATAAACTTCCACAAAATACGGTCTTGACTGAGTCACGCAAGATGAATCCTTTTCAAAATTAATGAAACGGCGGTATTTTGGCAGTAATAAACCAGCTCTAGCAACAGATAATTTTTTCGAACAGAAATAGATAACCGTATTGTCAGCCTGGGAGACTTTTTAAACCAAGTCCATCATCCACATTTTTCTGCTCCAGACGGATCATAGGACTTCTCCCCTCGTAACCATTCTTGAAATACTTTTCCTGTAAATAACTTAAATGTGAGGAATGCGTGGTATGTTGTTCATGCAATTGGTCCAGCCTTGGTTGTTTCTAGAAATTTCCCTGAAATTTGTATAGTCTGTCCTATTGTATAATTCCAATTTACCCATACCCGTATGCCAGAAGTTAATTGCAGTATCCTTCACCGATACGTGAGTGACTCTCCGAATCCTGCGATCACATCCATATGTACTGGGGGATCTGACAAAAATTAGGGGTTGCCTATCCACACTGAAATAGTTTTCACGCTTTGAAGACTTATCACCATCATCACCATCACCATCACCATCACCATCACCACCACCATCACCATCACCACCATCACCATCACCATCACCATCACCATCACCATCACCATCACCATCACCATCACCATCACCATCACCA
>JAULBU010071240.1:0-29487 GCA_032358235.1 Odonthalia washingtoniensis | reverse complement strand
CCACCGCTGCCAGTGCAGTGACAAGGGCTGCTGATAGTGCCTTGGTGAGTGGAACCAATTTCTCAAGCTGGTACAACGAGTCTGAAGGCACATTTGTTTGTGGGGCGGTGAACCAGTTTGTGACGGGTGCAGCGAATAAAACTTGGCTTAACGTCACAGATGCGGGGCTTAGTAACCGCATTACTGGAAACATTACTACAGCAGGGAAACCGCAGCAGTTTGTTATTTCTGGTGGCTCCACAGTTGTTAATCTAGGAACTACATTCGCCACCCTTGTTGCTAACACACCATTCAAAACAGCTATCGCCTACAAGGTAAATGATTTTGGTTACTCTGTTGATGGGCAAACAACGGTAACAGACACACTCGGGGCTGTTCCTGTTGCACCAATCGCTATGCGTATCGGCGGGATTTCAACCACCAACACGCCTTTCAATGGGCACATCCGTAGTGTTAGTTATTACAACACCCGGCTGACAAACGCACAGTTGCAATCTCTTACTGTATAACTATTATGAGAAACCATCTTGAATTAGGTAATTGGAATAGTTTATGTGACAAATGTGGTTTCAAATTCAAAGCATCTGATCTGAAAAAACAGTGGGATGGTTTGATTGTCTGTAAAGATGACTACGAAACCCGGCATGCACAGGATTTCTTACGGGTCCAACGTGAGAAGATTGCTGTACCTTTCTCTCGTCCATATCCAGAAGAAGATACCTACACAGGATACATCTGTTCTGTTGTAGAGATCAATCCAAGGGCTGATATAGCTACCGCAGATTGTGCTCGTGCTGGTTTGGAAAACTTACCTTATGAAACTACTGGATCAGAATCCTTATGGATTTATGCGGATCGTGAGGCAGCCATTGCTTATATCGCTATTGCGGGTTTAGCTGTTGCAGGAAAACCATACTCTCTTTCACCGGGAACTTAAATGTCAAGTACGAATTTTATCGATAAACAAACACTCATAGAAGCATCTTGGTTGAATGATGTGGATGCTTTGGTCTACCAAGGACAACTGGACGATGGTACTACCGGGGCGGCGATTTCCCAGTACCTCCCCGCTGGAACTGGTGCAGTAGCGACTACGGTTCAAGACAAGTTGCGTGAGATTGTGAGCGTTAAGGACTTTGGGGCTGTCGGTAATGGCGTGACTAATGATCGCAATGCTTTGCAAGCGGCTATTACCTACGCAACAACAAACAACGTAGCTCTTTATATCCCAAAAGGAACGTATTATCTACAGAATGATTCAGCATCTCTGAGTTTCACTGGAAATCTAGTGATGTATGGCGATGGGCCTGAACAGTCAGTAATCTATTATAACGATAGTGTGCAAGCGACTCGTCGAGACTTACTTACCTCCACTAACTCTAGCTATGTATCCTGGGAAGGGATTCGTTTTGAGTGCGATTGGGGAGTTGGTGGAAATTATGCTTCCAATTCCCAGATGATTGCATTGAATGGAGCCACTGTCAGTACGGTTCATGTTAACAACTGTGAGTTTCGTAACGGGCGCTATATGCTCTTGATTATGACGCGCTTCTCTGAGGTCCGTGTGACTAATTGTACATTCTACGGCTCAGTAGCAGATGGCTGTCGAGCAACTGGATGTAATAATGTTACTGTCGCAAACAATTACTTCAAAGATGTGAACGACGACTCCATTGCTATTCACACGCTTAACGTTGACGCTTTTCCGGCAAAAGCAAACATTGTTGTTATTGGCAACAAGATTATTGATAGCCAAGGTATTACTATTCTAGGGGCTAAGCACTGTGTAGTCGCAAACAATGTGCTGACGCGTCCACATACGCGAGGTATCTGGCTTGGTGAGCCTACGGAAGGACTAACTGAAGGTGGAACTCCTGTGGTGAGTGCAGTAATTACAGGAAACGTAGTTACTGACCTGTTCAGGGGAACTACTTTCTATGCCAGTTCTGGTAACGATGGCGGTTACATTGATGTTGCTGGACTCGTCCCGCACGTTATTGGCGGCCAGTTAGTTGATTATGGAGCCAACGCGCTTAAACCATACCCTTATTTCTACGATAACGAATTGTTGCTTACAGACATTCGTACTGGTAACTACGGGATAGTTATTTCAGACAACGTTTGCATGAGAACTCTTGAACCGGGTGCTTTGTATTCTAGTTACGGATATGGGTCTAGGCGTGGGCGTGGTGGAGTTGTTGATCCAACTATCACCTCCTTAAGTTTTGATGGAGGTGCTGGAATAGGAATGCGTAATGGCGCTTGTAACGTTGCTATTACTGGTAATCACGTGCAGGGGCAGTATGGCTATGCCATTTACCTGCAATCTGCTAACATCACAACTTCTCCCCCAGCTTGGCAACACGTCAAAATATCAGATAATGTTATTTACGACGTACAGGAACAAGCTAGCCGTCGTGCAGTGCCGATCATGATTGACGGCTACGGGACAATTGATATAGTAGGAAACACACTTGATCTTGATCCTTACTTAGTTAATTCTAATCGTAATGGAAGTACAGGCATATGGACAGCCGGTAACTATAATAATGCCCCTGCTATCTGGTTTAACAACGGAGTTGTTACTGGGCAAGTTAAAAACAACGTGTTTAAGAACTGTGGGACGTTGCAAGTTGGGGGTACATTCTCTGGCGTCTGGGATTCTAATGTTGTTTATTGCGACCCGACATCTGCTGGATCTAACGCAGCAAATAAAGGCGTTGGAGACATTAAATACCCGGCCTATGGGATACATTACACAATCTGGGATTGCGATAAAACAAGTGCTACGTTTAACTGGTTGTTGAACGAGTGCAATACAGCTAGCGTTAGCATGCCTACCAGCGGTAAATACGTTCTTGGGGTGGTAGTAAATAAAGTTAATCCTGCAGTAGCAGGTACTGCGGGTTCTCAGTACATAATGACTGGCTGGAGACGTCTTACTACTGGAAGTGCCCATGTGCTCAATACCGACTGGGCTGAAATGCGTACTCTTACAGGAACCTAACATGATCCTCTGCACCACACCCACACCTGAACAAATCAAGGCACAACAAGCCTTGGTTGCTAGTCACGCTTCTGCTGGTTCCTTTGGAGCCATTGTTGGCTTTGTCCCAAGATGATTGCTAAGACCATAGCTGCGGTGCTTCTCTTCTTGACCACACTGGCTGTGGCAGAAGTTCCTGAGCTTATGACCAGCCCCGAGACTTTTGCTGTGTGTAAGGCTGTGGACATTGCGAGTACAGCTTACCTGCTGAGTCAGGGTGGATTTGTTGAAGCCAACTCGATTGTTGCTGGAAGTTTGGCTCATGGGTACTTCCCCCTTATCGCATTCAGTGTCGGGCTGTATTTCTTGCTGAAGCACCTTAATGACCCCGTGACCACGGGTGTTACAAACGTGGTGACTTGCGGTGTTGGCGTTCACAACTTACTTTTAATCCCATAAAGGCATCCAATGAGCTTCTCCCCATCAGACATGCAAAAACTTGACGAGGCTGTTGATATTGCCACCAACAAACTTGACCGACGAAAGACAGACCAAGGATGGCACTTGAAAAAAGAAGTCAGCTTATCCGTAATCATTTCTGTTATTGGTGTAGCAATAGCTGGTATGACAGCATACAGCGATCTAAAAAAAGATATTGCCCTTATCAAAAGCGATGTAGTAAGTTTGCGTGAAACAGATACTGAAACCCGAGAAACATTGAGGGAGACAGTTGTTCGCTTTAACACTACCATTGACAAAATAGATGCCAAACTAGATCGTATAATTGAGCGTAGTAAACGTTGAGCTATCTAAAGGATAATTAAAGATGACAAGTAAAGTATTTACTACCGGAACTGTTATAGATTCTGAGTGGTTGAATGATGTTAATAATGCCACTTATTTAGGATTATCCCAACCACTACCTGTTCCAGCAACAGCTACTGCAACTGGAGTTGTTGGTACTTCTACTTGGGATGATTCTTATCTTTATATTTGTATAGCAACTAATACTTGGAAACGAGTAGCTATATCTACTTGGTAACTTTATGAATCCACTTCTCCTAGCCCCACTCTTTGAACTCGGCAAAGGTCTCATTGACCGTATTTTCCCAGATCCCGCTGCCAAAGCTGCTGCGGAATTGGAACTACTCAAGATGACACAACAAGGTGACTTGAATGTTATCCTTGAGCAACTTAAAATCAACGCTATTGAAGCAGCTAGTCCTAGTATCTTCGTAGCTGGCTGGCGACCATTTGTTGGCTGGACTTGTGGTTTTGGTCTAGTCTATGCTACCATTTTTCACAATATCTTGGAATGGGTTTCCGTGATCCAGGCTTGGCCCATACCACCTGCTGTTGATACAGATACTCTGATCTATGTCTTGGGTGCTATGCTTGGTATTGGTGGCCTACGCACATTGGAAAAAGTACGCGGTGTAGCCGCTAAATAAAAGGAATTCTTCATGTCTACAAGTGGAGTAGTGTCGTGGACCCTTAACCGGGACGCAATCATCAATAGTGCATTACGGAAATTAGCCGTACTGTCTGGAGGGAGTACTCCACAAACTTATGAAGTAACCAATGCAGCGGAAGCCTTGAACGCAATGATCAAAGGCTTTCAGGCCGATGGTATGCCAGTATGGGCTATCAAGAAGTACACCTTCACAGTTACTTCTGGCACATCGTTGTATGAAATTGGTAATGGAAAGACCTTAGCTACACCAGCACCACTCAAGGTGCTTCAAGCATACAGGAATGAGAGTACTACTAGCGTAAATATTCCGATGAATATCTACACCAGCTATAACTACAATCTCCTGCCACTTACCAACACTGCTGGTGTTCCAATTAACCTATACTACCAACCGTTTGCTACGTCTGGTCAGATCAATCTCTGGCCTACTCCGGGAAATAGTACTACAACAATCACCATCCTTTACCAACGTCCTTTTGAGGATATGGTAGCTAGCACAGATGATATTGACTTTCCTTCTTATTGGACAGAAGCAATGATCTATGGGTTGGCATGGCGTTTGGCTCCTGAGTATGGTGTTCCCACACCAGACCGTAGTACCTTGTCTAAGGAAGCTGAGTTCTTCCACCAACAGGCGCTGATGTTTGGTATGGAAGAGGGTAGTCTTTATTTGATGCCTGATTGGGCTGGGAAACACTAATGCCATATAAAGACCCTGAAAAAAGAAAACAAGCCTCTAAAGAGAGGGGCAGACGGTTATTGGAAAAGAATCCAAACTACCATCGTGAGTATGGGGTTGAGTATGGCACACGACCTGAGGTAAAACAAAAGAGACGTTTGCAAGCAGTTAAGAGATACTATAATCTAGATGCAGATGTTTATTTAAAGATGATCTTAGATCAAGATAATAAGTGTTTTATTTGTAACAAGTCGGAAACACATACGACTAAGTTTGGTGATGTGCGTCCTTTAAATGTAGATCACGACCACGCTACCGGAAAAGTTAGAGCATTATTGTGTACTAATTGTAATGCTGCTTTGGGTAATGTTAACGATAATATAGAGATACTGGAGAAGTGTATCGCCTATCTAAAACAATTTAAGGATAACTGACGTGGCCTACTCCAAAACCCCTTCTATTAGTACATATGATACTAAGCGTATAGGCTTGGTAGGTAACCCACAGCAACGTAGTGGTGCTACTCCCCAAAAGGATTTGCGTTTGGTAAATGTAATGGTGGAGATGTTAGGGAGTCAGTCTACAGAAGGTAAACAGTTTACTGTAAAGAGTCGTCCGGGTTTGACAGCTAGTTACACAGTCAACACTGGTGAAGCTCGTGGCTTGTATAACTGGCTCTACTCTGGAACTAACTACATCTTCTCTGTTGTTGATGATAAGGTCTATGTCAATGGCACATTGGTATTGACGTTAACAACAACTACTGGTGCCGTTGGTTTCTGTGAACACGTATCTTCTGTAGCAGCATTTACCTTGGTCCTAGTGGATGGTGTTAAGGGGTATGTCTTTACTGACTCCACAACGTACACCGAGATTACTGCTGTAGACTTCCCCACCCCCCACGTACCATTTCCTGTCTTTCTTGATGGTTATGTCTTACTAGCTAAGGCAGACACACAAGATGTTTATAACAGCAACTTGGATGATCCCTTGTTGTGGACCGCTGGTGAATATTTCTCAGCAGAGATGTATCCAGACAAGGTTGTAGCACTCACTAAAAACAACAATTATATTTATGCCGTTGGTACAAATAGTATCGAGTATTTGTATGATGCTGCTGAGGCTACGGGTAGTCCCTTGGGTAGACACCCTAGCGCCGTACAACAATTCGGTTGTGCTGCTATCGGAACTGTAGTACAGACAGACAAAGAAGTATTTATGGTCGGACAATCGGCTGCTGGTGGGCATACTGTATGGTCTATCGAAGGTTTCAAGGAGAAGGAAATCTCAATACCAGCAGTACGAAATGCCCTACTAGCTGAGGGAGCTAACTTAGTAAACGCCAAGGCATACTCCATCCGAGTAGCTAGCCAGAAGCTTTATGTGATTGTTCTTACATCTCGTACTTTGGTTTATAGCGTCGATACCCAGATGTGGCATGAGTGGGCTAGTGGAGCAACTAATGGAAGTAATTTTGTTGGAGAGTTTGCTTGTGATGGCCCTAATGGGACTCCTTATATTCTTCATAAGAATGGCACAACGATATCTAAAATGAGTGAGGATTATTTCACAGATAATGGTACTGCCTTTATGTGTGAGATTACTACGGAGAAGATGGACTTTGATACCATCAATCGTAAGTTCATGTCTCGTTTAACTCTTCTTGGAATTGTTCCTGATAGTACGGATGTGGACAATGATGTTTACATTTCGTGGTCGGATGATGATTATAAGTCATGGTCTACGCCACGGGTAATATCTTTCAATTATGATTTCCCCGTTATGGGTCAGCTAGGTAGTTTCCGTAGACGGGCATTTAAGATCCAGTATAGTCTACCACATCTCTTTATCTTAGAGGGTATTGAGGTAGATATCAACAAGGGTATTCAATAATGGCAGCACTTCCACCACCGCCTCCAGTTAAGTCTGAGCCGGGTTCATTTGCTTGGATGGATTGGTATAAAAAGCTGTATGACTTTATCTCGGTGTCAGGTTCTATTGCTTGGTCACAGATTAACTTCGCTGCTAGTAATATCTCAAGTATTGCTTCACGATTGCATGCTGATCTACAAGGAATTGCTGGTACAGGGGCACGGCATATATCTGTTACAGAGAATACTGAGGTAACAGCCCTACTCTCTGCTACTGGTACTGGTAACTATGTTAAAGCTACATCACCTACCTTGATCACTCCTAAACTAACGGGGTATACTGTGGGAACTCTACCAGCAGGCACAGTTGGGATGTATGCTTACGTTACGGACGCTACTGTCCCAACATTTAACGGGGCTTTAGTCGGTGGAGGTGCTGTGGTAGTACCTGTATTTTATAATGGCACTATTTGGGTATCTGTTTAAAAGGAATAAATCATGGGTGAAGATGGAGATACAAGCGGTCTAGATGGTGCTCCTGATGTAGGAACATTGGGTGGAACGCTATCTGATCAATATGGAGAAAATAGCGTTACTACTGGGGGGGATCTCTCACAGGTACAAAGTGATGCTAACAACGGTGTTAATGCTGACCCGTGGGGTTATGATTTTAATGCTGCTGGTTTCACTGAACCGGGTGCTTGGGGTCTAGGAGATCTGTTTGGATATAATGCTCCAACAGGACTTCCCACTATGGAGGGTGGTCCTTATGGTGGTAATGTTAGTGGTTATGGTTTATCAGATTTTGCTTCCTCTCCCTTTAGTAAAGCTCTACGTAGCTTAATGGGAATGACACCATTTGGTAAAGTAGCAAACATCGGTATTGATGCAATGCAGAATAAACCTGCTGCACAAATAGCAGCCAATGCTTTACCGGGAATGTATGGTACTGTTGCTAAAGCAGGATTACGTGCTGCTAACTCCTCTAATCCCGCTGCTTCTTTAGGCAGAGATGCTTTGGGATTTGGTTTAGGAACATTAGGGCAGAATGTTGGCTATAGTTTTGGTGGTCCTGTTGGTGCTCTTGCTGGTGGTATGCTCGGAAGTAAGGCAGCAGGGATGACTGGTGGGCCTGCTAGAGGTGGCTCTTCTGGTAATATGGGAGCCGGGGGTGGTGGAGATCTTTTCACATCTCTTGCCGATCTGTATGGTAATTATCGGGGATATCAAAACGCCCAACAACTACAAGATAACGCCAACACCAATAATGCTGCCCTACAAGGACAGATGGGTACTTTGGCTAATATGTACGCACCAGACAGTGCTTATGCTAAACAACTAGCTCAACAACTAGCCCGTAAAGACGCTGCCTCTGGCCGTAATAGTCAGTATGGAAACCGTGCTGTAGAACTCCAAGCTCGTCTTGCTGCCCTTGCTCCGACTGTATCTAACTCTATGGCTACCCTAGGTGGTCAGATGAATACCAACTACACCAACTCTGCGGCTGCAAATAAACAAAGCCAGATTGCCCAAGCACAGATGCTTAAACAACTCTTGGGTCTTGGAGAAGCTACGGGATTTAATTCTTGGGCTAAGGATGGTTTGTCTAATTTATTCTCAAGTAATGAGCCAGAAGCTCCTGTCTATTATGACGATCCCGGACCTCAGTGGACTTAAGGAGAAATAAATGCCAATGAATTTACCTACTTTAGCAGACCTACAAGACCTCTATGGTGCTGGTAGTGTTTCTGCTTTGAATCAAGCAGAACAGCAATATGGGTTGGCACAGCAGTATGCTCAAGGAGAACTTCAGGGACAGGAGCAGGAGATCCAGTCCAAGACCCTGAAGAATATGTTTGATACCCAACAGAATCCCCAATTAATAGAACAACGGCGACTAGAAAATATTGGATTAGGAAACAAAAATACTACCGAAGGTGTTGCTGCTAGACGGGCCGCTGCTAATGAGGGTATGCAGTTAACAGAAGATCAGCATAAGTTCGCATTAAATGCTCAAGAACATGAGATTAAATCTGCTGAACTCTGGGCTGAAGGTGAGATGCGTAGTGGTAATCCACAACGAATGACTGAGGCAAAGAAGATTCTAGATTTTACAGCATCAGCTAGGACAGCTAGAGCTAAAGCCGAGGCTGATATGCTTGTAGAACAGGAACGTTCACGCTCCCATCTCAAGGGTATTGGTATGCAAACTGAAACGCAAAGACAGATCAATAAAGATAATATCGATGCTGGTAAGTTTGCTAAGAAGGATCATGTTACTAATGGTATCTCTGGTATCCAAGCAGCAGTTGCTGCTGGTAAGATGACTGCTGAGAAAGCTGCTGTGGCTTTCCACGGTGCTGCGATGTTTGAAGCTGATCCAGACCTCAAGCAACAGTATGAGACTCTTGCTCAACAGTATGAACAGTTGACTATGAACATACCCCGTGCTGGTTCGGCTGGTAAACTGGATATTGGTGCTGTGACAGGACAACCAACAACAACAGTACCACCTGCATTGGGAACCCCTAAACCAGCAGCACAAGCTGGTCATGCCTTGGCTGACCTTAAAGCCGCTTACCCCGGCAAATCCGAAGCTGAACTTAAAGCAGCTTATAAACGTAAATTTGGAGTTGACCCACGATGAATGATCCACTAGGCCTATTTGGAGAAGAAGAACAGACGAATGCTGATCCTTTAGGTCTATTTGGATCTGAAGATACCCCACAAGAAAAAGGTTTCTTTGCCCAACAAGGTGAGAACATGCTTGGCTTGGGTGCAGCCCTTGGAGACATGGCTGGTGGTCTTGTTAAGATGCCCTTGGGTATTGGTGCTGGTATCGGTGCTAAGATCCGTGGTGGGGATGGGTACAACACAGATGAACTACGTGCTGCGGCACAACAAGAAGTAGAACGTCTTATCCCTAGCATTGGTAAATCAACTGGCTTAGATAAGAACAAGACTTACGAACTGGCTATGAAGCCCTTTGAACTAATTGGTCAGGGGATTGATTGGGCTGGTAATCAAGCTGGTGAGATCACTGGTAGCAAGGATGTTGCTGGTGCCTCTAAACTCGGCTTGGATATTGCTACTCTTGGTATGGGTATTCCCGGTGCTAAGTTAGCTGGTAAAGGTCTTGCTCGTGTAGCTGAGGCTGTTGATCCGGGTTTACGGAATGCTGGTAAACCCAAACCACGAACCAATGTGGATGCTTTGTTAGAGGAAGTCAAGAATCCTCCTCCACCAGTACCAGAGGCTCCTATCGTAGAATCTCGATCTGGTTTGGAACTGTCTAAGCAAGCATACGAACAAGCTTTGCGTGAGAAGGAACTCCAACGCCAATCTGCTTTTAATCGTCCAGATGAACTAGCTACGTTGGAAGCACAGACACCAATGGAGCGTATGGCATCTGATCTTGGTGCTACTGAAGGACTTCCTAAGCCACCCGAAGCACCATCCCCTATGGGGAACATGGCTAGGGACTTGACTGAGCACTCTACACCAGAAGCTAGGCTAGCACAAGATGCTATTGATCTACGTCAGAAGGCTATTGAATTTGAAGTAGCTAAACAAGGTGGCTTGGATTTCAATGCTGCTGAACGAGCACGACAAGAAGTAGCACCACTACCTCCAGTTGATCCATTGACTGTTGCTGTGGAATCTCATCCTGCTGTCAAGGCTGCTACGGAAAAGGTAGCTTCCACCGAGAAAACAATCACTGTGTTGGAACAGAAGGTTGCCTCTGGTGAGGCCAAAGCTACACAACTAATTGCTGCTCTAAAACAACTGGAAGCTGCTAAGGCTAAAGCTGAGAAAGCTACTACTAATGTAGCTGGTGCCTTGGCTAAGACTCAACCACTTAACAAGGGATTTGGTCGTAAACAACGTGGTGCTGTAGATCCACGGGCTTTTAGGGTTGGGTTTAAAGGACGTCTTAAATCCTTATCTGCTCTGACAGATAAACTCCATGTCGATCCAGTATGGCAGGATAGAATTCGTGCTGCTCTCGGTGGAGAGTTCCAACGTAATCAAGATGGTACCCCCATGATTATGTTGCATGGAACTAGAAATGAAATCAAAGGTAAACTCCGTACAACGGATGAAGGTTTTCATGCAGGTCTAGTTGGTGATGCCACCATGTTTACACAGAAAGCTAATACCAAAGCTGGTCGTGGTGTGGCTATGGGAAAACACTCTTATGAAAATGGACAATTACATCCAATAGTAATTAAGAAGGGGAACTACCCTTATATCCCCATTGATGCAAATCTTTGGGAACCACAAGCAATTCTTAAAGGGCAAACCTTAGCACAACAACACATTATGAATCGTATCCATGAAGGATTACGTAAAAATAATGTGCCTCAACCTGTGGTGAACCAACTCCTAACTTTAGCAGAAAATGCTAGGGGTAAGGATGCTGCAAATAGAACCTTCTCCAACCTATTAAAGGAAGCTGGTATAGATGGATTTTTCTATCGTAATACAGCGGAATCTCCTAAACAACTTAAACTAGAAACACTAGCTAACCGAAAAGGTGTAGAAAAACGGAAAGAGATTATATCTAATTCTGTTGATCCTGAGTCGTTTGTTACATGGAATCCCAATAACTATACTAGCTTGTACTCAGATAAGTCCGTTAACCCCTACAACAGCGACATCGTAAACATGCACAGTGGTATCCCTTTCACAAGGGAGCACTGGAACAAGCTACGTGAAGTTGGTAATGCCATGATTGAGAATGCTCAACAGGCAATCGAGTTTGCTAAAAATGTTCCTGACGTAGATCAGACTATGGTACAGCGTGGTATTAACGCCTTGACTAAGGGCGGTAGCTACCTCAAAGCCAAGGTCAACAGTCCGGTGGTTCACTTCGCTGTGGATCGTCTGCTGGCTGCTGAGGGTGCTGCTAAGTCTGCTATCAATGAGAAGATCCATGGGGAGTACTTGACTGCTCTACGTGAGTTATCTAAGCAAGAGTTTGAGGATGCCTATAAGATCCTTAACCAAGCTGACCAGACACAACGTGCTATCACTCCAGAAGCAATGACCCGTCATGGTATCTCTCCAAAGGTACAAGAGGCTGTCATTAAGCACCAAGAGCTAATGGCCGATGTGTTGAATCAGGTCAATGCTGCTAGGGAACTGGCTGGTAAGAAACCAGTTACCTCTAGACAAGGTTACTCTGCTATGAATATGTCTGGGGATTTCCGTAAGGTTGTCTACAAGACTATTAATGGTGTACGTGAAGTGGTTGGTGTTATCAGTGCCAATTCCAAGACATTTGGTAAAAACTCTTTGACAAAGCTAGAAAAGTTAATTGGTGAGAAGAACCCTGAGTATGAGTTTGGTCCCTTACAGGATCTCTCTACCTCACGTACTATCACCAAGGGAACACCAGATGCTGCTTTCATGGATGTGTTGAATACCATCGGTGAAAACAATCCTAACTTTGCTGAGTTCCTAAAGACCTTGGATGAAGTCCATCGGGACAACCCAAGTAATTTCCTTGGGATGCAGCAACATGCTATGCAGAAGAAGGGTGTATGGGGAATGGAAGGGCGTAAACAGTGGCTCACAGGAAGTGAGAATGCTAAATCCTTCTTTGAGAATCAAGTACGCTACGCCGAGAGTGCTTACCAATGGGGCGAGTTCTCTAAGGCTGGACTTGAAATCTCTGAGGTACTACATGATCCTGTCGTGTTGAAGAATCATCCTAACGCTAGCAAGCTGGCGCAGGAGTACTTGAATAACGCTATGGGCCTACAGACAAGCCGTATGGGTAAGGCTGTAGATGCTGCGTTCGATGCGTTGTTCGCACCATTTGGTATCGGTCCTAGCTTTCCTAAGCAGGGAATTCGTGTTGCCAAGGAAGTTGCTAATACTGCAATGATGTCCCTATCTCCTACCTTCCTAGCTATCCAGTTGCTACAACCAGTAGCATCTCTGCCGGGTATGGTAATGTACCTGCGTGGTAAGGGAATGGACTCATGGGCTGTAGCTGGTTCAGCTAAGGCAATGGGTACGTTGTATAAGATCTCCACTGGTAAACCACTCAATGCTATTGAACGTGGTGCTGTAGAGTACGCCAAGAAGAACCATGTGTATGCTACCGATATGGTGCAGCACAGTATGGATACTCAGAAGGGGCCGTTGCACTATACACGGACCATTACACAGGCTCCACAGGCACACATAGAAACTGGTACTAGGGCATCAGTGTTTCATACTCTTGTTCAGACACTACATGATGGTGGCTTGACACCAGAGAAGGGGTTGTATGAGCAGGCACAGAGGTTTACCGACCTAGCCATGAACAACTACTCCAACATGGAAAAACCGATGATCTATAATGCTCTTGGTCCATTGGGTAGTATGGCATACAACTTGAAGAGTTTTGCACACAACGAGATCAGTCGCTGGTCTATGTATGCTAGGGAGATTCCCAATAGTGGGGATGCCAAACCCCTTCTGGCACAGATGGCTACTACGATTGCTTTTGCTGGACTGATGGGACTACCGTTCTATTCTCAGTGGGAACAACTCTATGGGTTTATTACAAAGAAACTTGGTGAGCCTAGGTCGTTGACTTTAGACACCATGAAACTGTCTGAGGATGTTGGTAAGCATCTTGGCCCTAAAGGGGCGTATGCCTTGTCTCATGGTATGTTTGCTACCGTTGGTGCTGATATCTCATCTCGTATTGGTTTGGGTGATGTGATACCATCCTCTGCTGCTGACGCTGCCTTTGCTGGTGGAGGTAAGCTAGTGGAAATGGGTAAGGCTACGGGCCGTGCGATGATAAACCCGTCTGAGGAGAATCTCAAGTCCGCTGCTACCAATCTAGCACCACCATTCCTACAAGGGGTGGCTAAGGATGCTTGGTATACCAAAGGAAACTTGGGGTATAGTATTGACCCGACTAACCTGAAGCCAACTGCTGAACTGAATGACCAAGATCGCCTACTAGGTAAACTCGGTATCCTAGGTATCAACAAGTCTGTACAGCAGACAAAGAACTACGAGCTAGGACAACTAGACAGGGAGTTCAAGGGTATCAGGGATAAGGCTATGAATACTATAGCACAGGATATCTTTAGGGATCGGGCAGTCTTACAGAAGACTATCGATAAGTATTTCATAGATGGTCAAGGTGATCCTAAATCTTTTGAAGCTGAGGTTAATGCTTTAGCAACAAAGATGAATCTATCACCTAACCAACTAGCTTTGCTTAGAGATTCGGCTAGTAATAGTATTACGCGCCAGCGTTCACTTATGCGACGAGTTCAATAAACTCCACAAACAAAGAAGCCCCCAAGGACTACTCCAAGGGGGCTTTTTTACGTCTATACTATTCGTATTCTGAATAGGAGACAAACATTAATCGAAGGATCAGCAGATCAACAACAATAACAAAATGTATGATTGTTGCTTCCGCATTCTTTTCGTCGTTAAATATAATACCACCAGAAGGGAACTCTAAGCCGAGCATCATTCCTGTGATGAAGTGTAGGTCCAATGACCAGTGTCGCATTAACTTCCGCATAGACTACTTTCTTTATCTTTTAAAGACTGCCTTTCAGCTTGATTATCAGCTACCATTTTAAAGATAGAGAGTGCTTGCTCTTTTTTCTGCTCACAAAGAAAAGGCCATAGTTTATCCAAGACAATCTTAACATCATCCTTTCGTTGGCATGTCCACTGAAACATTCCTAAGCGAGTAGTATGAGCATATATTTTACCATATCCAACTGCTTTTTGAAATCGTTCTAGAGGAACAACATTGTTCTGTGCTACGGACATTCTTGGGCCTATCCAGTTATCCTTTTTAAGATAGGAGGTAGTCCCCTCTCCATCAAAAAAGCCAGCACACCAAGCTAGTTCTGTATCATACACCACAACTTCCTCCATGTCCTGTTATGTCACAAATATCGTGCTCTTCATATATAATGTCTTTATGCTTTAGAGCCTCTTCATATGGTACAGTAGTAAGAGGTTGTCCTCCACGAGAACTGTCGGGATAGCATGTAAAACCCCTCAATTGGGGAGCATACTTTGCTAAAACTTCGGTAAAGCTCTGAACAGTACTCTCATTGTTATTTGCACTACCCCAAGCTGGTAAATTAATAGTAGAGGATATACTCATATCCACGTACTCTTGCACTCCAGCCTGAAACGCCAAACGACGTTCATAATCTTTACTCAGGTCGAGGGCTGTTTCGATGGTGTCTGGCGCAACTCCATAACGTTCAATGAGGGCTTGAGCAGTTCCATCAACGACGTACTGATACTTCCATTTTGTTCCTTCCGTGAGAAAGCGACGTTTATATGCGACAGCAAACAACGGTTCAATGCCCGTTGTCGTTCCCAGTGTTGTTATCGCTAGGCTCTTTATCCTAGCTTCTATAAGTTTCCCTATAGCTCAGACTATATCATCATCCTCATTTTGGAAAGGATGTTGGGCGCTCGTGGGGGGATTATTGGTAACATCCTCACCCCCTAGTCGTTGCTCCTTCGTACCTACTTATAATGTATTCAGTACGCTTGGATCAGGATTGCCATGTTTTACTAGTAAGTTACTCCAGTAAAATTTAGGTTTTCCCTGAATTCACCCAATTCTACACACTAATTACTTAGTGTAAGGCCAGTTTTTGTTTAGCAAGGATTCCAATACTTCCTGTTGGGGCGATAGCTCGATAAGCAACTGGACGAGATATGAAGAATCGATCACAGTGCTCATTAGCTGACTGCTCAGATTCTCCTCGGTAGACGTTAAGCCATTGGTGTAGTTCATTTGTTACTTCGTATTTTTCGCCTCGTTGTAAAAGCCATTCATGAATCCCCATGAGTCCCAACCCAAGACGACGGTTCTTTTCCCTAACTTTATATACTTTCTCATACGGTAGATCTGCCCGAAGGGTTCCACATACCAGAAATTTTGATGCCAGTTGGACAACAGATTTGAAGGTTTCCAGATCTGGTATATTGCCCATGTTAATTGAGCCAAGATTACATACGTCAGAGTCATCCTCACTCGTAACTTCTGTACAAGCATTACGAAGAGTTTCATTCTGTTTGTCTCCAAAGTTGAAGCTGAATCCCGGCTCACCCGTCATCAATGCTTGTTTACAGTTCTCCATGAACACGGGGTTGGTAGCTAGCTCCGACTGGATGATCGACCCACCCAAACCACGCTGGTATGCACCAAGAGCAGCATCATCGTAGTTGACACTGATGTTGGTCATGTCCAAGGTTGCAGGGAAATTAAAGTCCTTAGCCTTCTGTTCCTTAACTACATCTGACCAATTTTTACTTTTAAGGAATGGATTAATATCTTCATGCTTCCAATTAAGGCTAGCGTAGATTGCAGATCTGCGGGAGCCTCCTTGCATGACACCGCGCCCCGCCTCGTTAACCATCTGCATAAGTGGTAGAGGTCCACTCGCAGTTCCTCCAGTTTTACTAAGAGGTCTTCCCTTGCTTCGTAAGATGGAATAGTCAATACCAATACCTCCACCAGTCATTAGGCAGGAGATAGAGCGTTGCATTACTGCTGCCCATTCCTCCCTTGTATCCTCTTCAGCACGAAGAAGAAAGCAGTTATTAAAGAAGCTATGACCCCGGCCACTGTACCAGATGTACCTGCCTCCCGGATAAAATTTCCCCTCTCGAATATACTGTTCCAGTTGTTGTAAATCATCCTTACACATCAATGGTGTTGCTTTTCCCCAACGAGAACCACACACATCCTCTACAATATCAGCAGCGCGTTGTGTCCATGTTTCTCCGGGGAACTTTGCATACTTAGCATTAAAGATTGTCTGTGCAAAGGAGTTCCTAAATTCGGTCTTCAATATTCATCCTTATAGTGTTCTAACCTATGGCAGTTTGCACATAGTAATTTACATTTATCTAATTCAGCAGCCAAACGTAACCAAGAAAGCATTAACATTTTAGAAGGATCTTTTTCCTTTTCTGTGGGATCTATATGATGAAACTCATACACAGACGGATGGTATTTCTGTCCACAGGATTGACAACATCCCCCTAAATACTCAATAGCTTCTAATTTACGTGCCCTCTTTTTTAATCGTTGTTGTGACTGTATAAGCTCTTTATTTTCTGCCCGGTAGTTCTTTGCCCTTTCTGCACATTTCTCTTTGTTAGCATGATAGTATTTTCTAGCTGCTGCACTAGCTATATCTAGATTAGCTTTACGATATTTTTCTGTACGACTATAATGAGCAGCCTTCTGTTCTACAGACATGTCTTTATAAAGCATCTTGTTTCAGTAGTACTGCTCTCTTTTGTTTTATATCACATAGCATACACAAGTATTTAGCTGGAGATTTCTTTGGATTTAATCGCGTCATCCAAGATCGGCAGACAGGACACTTGTTCGGATTGGGCTTTGATGGTGGTTTTGATATCAATCAATGCCTCCCTTTCTTGTTGTTTACGTAATAGGTAACTCTTCTTGTAAGACTGCTCAGAGACAGGCACGGTGCAGTCGTGTGTAGTGTTCTTCACATTGCTCCTCCAAGATCTCTACCAGTTCACTGAAATCCATCTCAATTAAGTCGAGGAACTCTAGTACATCCATCTTATGTACAATGAGTGCTTTCAATTCCTCAATGTCATCGATCATCACCACTCCCTTGAATGGTGTTGTCCTCTTTCCGCTTGGATAGCTTCTTGATATTAACTGTAGCAATCTCTTCTAAGCTAAAACCGAAGTCAGCAGACACAGCAGAAAGACACCAGAGGATATCTCCTAGTTCTTTCCTGACGTTGGGGACGTAATCTTCGTTGGGGTTATCACGAATTCCTTTGGCAATGTGCCCATGTAGTTCTCCCACTTCGCTAGCCAAGTTAAGCAGCGCATAGAGAGGGTTGGCTGAGGGTAGTCGAAACGATAGGGCTTGGGTTTGATATTCATTTAGGGTCATCTGGTTTCTTTTTCATTGGGTTGTAATGGTCACAACTTTTTGTTTCTGGATCATAGGGAGCAAGCACAAAGTAACTCTGTCGATACTCGGATGGTATTGCCTCATGTCGATAGCATTCCTTCTTGATTGGACAGGAATCACCATGGCACATAGTGATATCAGGCATGGTTAAGTTCCCGTTCTAAGTACCAAATAGCTTTCTCAAGATCTTGTTGTTTATTCTCCTTGTGGCCTGCTCTAGCTATATATTTCAGAGCATTACCCATATTGAAATTCAACTTCCAATCTTCGATAACATTGATTGCCTCTATCGTACCATAGGTATAATGAGAAGGCCTATGTACTGGATCTCGATCTTTTATTACTTCGTGTCGTTCTTTAACTGTATTGGGCATCCACTTGGACTCCTTAAATGTACGGTTCTCGTGGAACTTGGCATCGTCTGAATTTACCAAACCAGCGTGGATAGCACTACGTTCGTAGGCAGCATCCAAGCAGGATGGTTTATCTTTGTAGAAATGATCAAACATGGTTTCAGTAGTTGTGGGGTTGGTTTTAAACATGACGAGCAAACTCTTTATGATGAAGTTCTCTTACCATTCTAGAAACTATAATAGCATCAGATTTGCTGTCGAAATGTCCAAAAGAAATATACTTTCCATCTAATCCAATAAGGACATAACCTGATTGGAGTATCTGTCCAGCTTTTGTACCAGCTTTTTGTTTTCCTTTATCTATGTTCCAATAAAAGTTTCCAGTAACCTCATCATAGGTTAGTATCTCCTTTAGCCGTTCTTGTGTTATCTTCATGAGTAACTTGCCTCTACATACTTCAAAGACACAGGCATTAAATCAAACTCTCCACTGGGTTGTATGTCATGTAAAACTAGAAAACCCCTCCAGTGCCTGTTGCCTTGCGGACCCATATACTCTTCTTCATGTTTGTAGCAACTTCCTGCTATAATAGAAGTGATGAGACTGCCATCAGCACGGTTTGCGGTAGCTATTTGCAAACCTTGCATATGACCTGCTATACATGATTGGTGCTTCTTGTTTAACTGAGCGCTTGCACTACTAGCAGGACGGCCAGCAACCCCGGTAACAAAATAGTGGCTGTATGCAATACCATCGAGAATAACAACGTCCAAAAAGTTATGTACTTCCCAACCAAATTCTTCATATTTGAGATCATTTATTGATAGAACACCATCCAATTTGGGATCATCATTGATAGCACGATTGATTCGATTCTCGTGGTTACCAAGGGTGAGTACCATTTTGGGATGATATTGTTTTTCCTTATTCTTGATTGCTTTCTTGTTGAAATCCCACAAAGGGGTCAGGAGGGTAGCCATAGCAGCCTTAGCTGCCTCAATGTCTTTGATGTAACGTCTACCCTCAAAGGACTTCTTACCTTGGTCGTATGATGATAGGGAACTCATATCGGCGAAGTCTCCTAGGCACACTAGTACCTCTGGTTTCTTTGCTACGATGTAGTTGCCTATACACTTAAGGAAGTTGGTATCTACTCCTTCCTTACACTGGACATCTGGTATGACTAAATGTTTCATTGTTTTGGAAAAGGTTTGTTGTGTAGGTCAACCGAGTTCTCCTTCATTGGCAGGAGTTTATAGTACATCAAGTATTCGATACCAACTTGAAGTACATAATCCAATTCCTTGTCTGTGAGGGAACCCTCAAATACCACGCTACCATCTGGTTGTTCTACTGTGTGTTTTACTTGCATTTATTCCTTCTTAGGTTTGAGCCACT
Organism: Odonthalia washingtoniensis; assembly: GCA_032358235.1. Taxonomy (NCBI): domain Eukaryota; phylum Rhodophyta; class Florideophyceae; order Ceramiales; family Rhodomelaceae; genus Odonthalia; species Odonthalia washingtoniensis. Next base: position 9,755 of record JAULBU010071240.1, on the reverse strand, counting down.
CTTTGGGGATACCCTCTTTATAGAAATCGGCATACTCAAATCCATATTTGGTACACCAATCTGCGTAGCTAGTCTTGCTAGACTTAGTAAGTTTGTTTTCAGCATTCCCAAACAGGAAGTAGACCTTCACCTCTGGGTGCTGTTCTTTGATGTAGAGATGCTTGGCACGATCTGCACTAAGGAATCTACCCTTAGTTTCGATGAACACATTTGGTGCTATTGTAAAGTCGGGATTGTATGTATGTTCGACTAAGTACTTGAGCTTGTGTGTTTCGTATGTCGTACCCTTGGGCATCATGTCCCAAGCCTTCTTCTCTAACCCTGATTTGAATCGAGGGGTTTTTCTGGTGGTTGCCACTTGTCTCCTATACTACGTTGCAGATATAAACAATGAGCGTTCATTTCAAAATCTTCTTTCCAATGGTTGGAGCCATACTCCTCATATAGCCCATACAGATATTCATACATATCATATGGTGTCTCTAGAGAGAACAGATACTCTACCTTAGGCTCAAGGAACTTAGGAACTTTCGGCCTAGCCTTACCATCGAACCCAAAGATGTTATCTGATGAGTCTCCCATCAACATCTGAAAGTAGAAGTTCTGCCATCCCTTATGAACACTTATTTCATAATGTTCGTTCTTGACAAAGTTGTAATGCTTACCGGGGACCTGCAAGAGGTCCTTGTCAATCGAGCAGATCACAGTATCATTTGTTTGTGCAATAGCCATCTCATCGTCTGCCTCGTTGCCATCCGAAATGGTTGCTTGCCAGCCTAACACCAGATGTTCACGTAGTTCTTGGAGCCATTTTGGTTTAGGTTTATCCTTACGATTAGCGTGATACTGTGGATTTATATCATTACGGAAGTTTGTAGAACCCGTCAGGAAGGCTTTCCAAGCATTGGCCTTAGTCTCATACAGGATTCGTTCTACAAGGCTGTCAGCACGTTCTAGGGCTATCTCCAACGGCTCCTGTTCCGCACTGGCAGCACAACGGTAGCAAACTATGTCTCCATCAATCAGGGCGATCAATTTGGATTCCTTGTAGATACTGGTGTAGATAGTAAGACCATTGTTCTACTTCCTCTTCGTTGTGTGGCTCAGGATGACCTAGCATATACTTGATAGCGTGGATCAGTTCATGGCAGAAGGTAGCCTCTTTACTCTGCTGTAGCTGCTCACTCTGTAGGATGATTAGAGCCTTATCCCTAAACGTCTGACCCAAGTTAACAGCATCATCTTGCTCACGTACTGTCCATGTGATACCAGCTAACTGAAATTGCTCTGGGATAATCATTCGATATTACTTCCTTTTGATCTGTGTGGATATTCTCTGTGCTCCATAAAACATCTTCGGATACCATTTCTTTCTGCTACCCAAGCTGTGTGGGTCTTGGTGTCCACACACAACTCAGATTGCTTCCTGTCTGCCAACTCAAACCTAGCATACTGATAGCCTAAGTTAACAGCAGATACAGACAGAAGCACTAGGAAAAATATAAAGAAGATGTTCTTAAAGAGATTACTGTACTTCAGCAGGAAAATCTGGGACATCTTGGAAAGCATCCGCACCGAGATCCATGTCAAAGACATACTTCTCAATCTTCTTGGCAAAGTCCAAGACATCCTCGAACTTCACTGGTGTCTTAGCACCCACGCTAAGAGCAGCGACAGCACTACTAACACTAGACTGACGGATAATGTAGACCTGCTTCTTTGCACGTTCCTCGGGGGTTTCGTAGGAGCTACGTACCGCTGCTGTTGGGGAGGAAGCCACTGCTCCTTTGCTTGCTGCCTGAACTGTTGGCGCTGCGTCATTACCTGCTACTCCTTTAACCATCGCTGTCCAATCGTTGTACCCAGCAGCATTTTTAACTACCGTTACGTCATAAATTTCACCGGGTTGTGCAGTAGCAAGTACCTCAAACGAAGGTTTGCCCGCACCAAAACTCATGATTTTTTTTCCTTCCACCTTACCTTGGTATGTAAGATTCTTGAAAGCCAAGTCAGCTACTTGGTATGAACCCTTAGCAGTGGGTACTGTTTGAATTTGAACTGATAGAATTTGAATCTGCATAATTTCCTTAAATTAATTTACTTATAGGTAGTGTGTAGTGGGAATCGAACCCACCGTATCAGTGTTGTCCACCTGTGTAGGCACCAGCCAACATTACACACCCTATACTTCTAGTTTAACATATTTCCGGGAGTTTGTCAACCCCCTACCCTAAATCCCAGATACGCTGGAGATGTTTGGGAAGGCACCTCGCCCATCGTGGGTGCCATTCACCATACAAGCACCCAAGCATCCGTGCTTCATTCTCCTCGTGATCTAGTTCATAGAACCACCATGGTAATCCACCCCAACTCATTTAAAGATGCCTCCATTGTCGTCTGTTGATTATCCGAGAAATATGACTGCTTGTTGTGTTATATAACATAGCTAGTTCTTTCCTAGAAAGTGGGCTATCTCTGATGAACAGGATATCTTGTTCCTTAAGTCTAGAGTGTTTTACATCCTCTCCTTTTGGTAACTCTCCTTGTCTACCTTTATTATATTTATCTGTCATGTTGTCTTTGTGTGTGCCCAAAAATAAATGTGTGGGATTTACACAAGAAGGGTTATTACAAACATGGCAAACTAACACACCATCAGGTATAGGCCCATTAAATAGCTCATAAGATACTCGATGGGCTTGTAGAGTCTTTCCTCCCTTTTTACCCAAACGTAGTCTCCCATAACCCTGTCTATGTTTAGAAGCTGTCCACTCCCAACATCCTGAAGAAGCTACAACATACTTATCATTAAATCTTTCTAATAAGGGTCTCATATAAATTTAGTCATGTCTTTAAAATTCTGGCCTTTTTTGACCTCACATTCCAATGGTGTTTTCCAATCATACCCAAAGATCGCCTTGATGTTTGGGATAATGTCAGCAAACGCTTCGTGGAACAGGGAGTTAATCTCCTCCAAGTACTTCTCCTCCGCATCGACAACAACGCTATCGTGAACTGTTGTAACAAAACGACAGGGGATACCGTACCGATGAATCTTCCTGTAGAAACTGACACGGGCAATCTTCATCACATCCGCACCAGTTCCTTGACGCTTATGTTGCGAGTATACCGCTTCCGCATACCCTCTGTATGTCCCCATACAGGCCAGACTATATCATACACCTAGAAGGTGCCTCTGCGCTTCGAGGGCGCTGCCCTCTACTCCTTTCGGATAGTCGTTGCGCTTTGCTAAGAGATTTGACACACAGTGAATTTGAGCATGTTCCCGTCGAGTTAAACAGATTAGATTCTCAGGAGAGTTGTTGAATTTATTTTCATCTATGTGATGAATAATCATTCCAAAGGGTACTTCTGTCTTATCGTTAGACTCACACCATACTCGTTGATGTGTATGTACCCTATTTCCTTTAGGCATCTTTCCAGTCCACCATTCGGGTGCCCACTCTGTGACATAACCAGATACAACCACATCCACTTTAGAGTTATGATGTGACGACCTTGTTTTTCCAGTCATTGGGTTTGACTTTAGTTTTGCATATCGGTTTATCTCCGAATACCTTTTCTGTCTTTCCTCTGTCGTTAAATGCTTACGTGCTAATTCTGACACCAACCACCCAGATACTCCAAACATTTTAGCAAGATCCTCATAACGGAGAGAGAAGTCCTGCCTCATTGCTTGCATTATCTTTTGAATTAGTTCATCAGATGTTTTATTCCAAACCATAGAAGTTTCCTTTTTAAGAGTCTATACTTCCATTATAGCACACTTTCCCTGTACTTGTCAACCCCCTAGCCTTAGTTCAGGATTATCTGTTCTAGACTTCCCCTGAGTTCACAGAGTTATTCAACCACCATTACTGATGGAGGCCGCTACTATTTAACGGGGTAATTGGTTAGTTGGGTCCAAGGACACTTTAATTCGTTGTCCCTACCACGCCCTACCTCAATCTCCCATGATCGTCCCAAAGGCCCCACAATGGGCTTCCCTTGCATGACCAGTGCCGCCCACTCCTTATGTTTCTTGTCGAGCCCATTATACTTCTCGTAGAATAGTTCGTTGACCCTATCCCAATACTTAGCCGACGAGGATACATGGGAGAAATCCGGGTCGTTAGCGAATGCCCAACCCGAACCACGGAATATGGTGCGGAATAGATAGATCTTCGCAATGAGCCTTGAAGGTAAGGCAAACGCAACCTGATTAAGCGAATGGGTATCTGCATGATCCTTGATTTCCTGTAAGCCTACTAAGTCACCACTGAGTTCTACAGCGGTGCGCCACTCAAGCTGACTTGCATCGGCAGAGATTAACATCAATCATCCTTAGTTAGTAGCTTTGCAATCTTTTTAGTGTGTTGGGTCTGTGTTAACGCCGCATAGAGATAAGCAGTTTCCTTTGGATAATATTTCCACAAGTCCAACGCAATATTCCTAGCAGTATTCTGGTTGACAGACATGAGTAAGTCAGTAACAGAGTCGGTGTAGTCCAATCGATCTAAGTCCTTATTCATTGTATGCACTGGTGAAGATGTCAAGAATATCTCCAGAGAAGTTCTGTTGATTAGGCTTACTGCTACTGAGTCGTCCAGTTACAGTCTGTGTGGTATTGAAGTTACTGTGTAGTATCCCTTTGGGCCAGTTCATTTCTTTGTTCATCTTTGGTAGTCCTTTATAATAAGTTCCGTTGATCTTAGCTAACTTAGCCAGTTCAAGAATAAGGTCTACGATCTTGGTGTTTCCTTTCAAACTACGTAGCGTAGGCTCATTGGTGGCATAGTAGCCAGCCTTCTTTAGCTCCGACCCTTTGATTGGTTTGTACAGTTGTGGTAGGTTGTGTGTGATTGTTTGGTTAACTAATTTAGGTTGTCCTTTCTTTTCACCTGTTTTGTAAAAACCTTCATGTACCTTAATAGTCTCTTCAATTGTTCCCCCATATAAAAAGGCAGACATATCATCATTACTAGCAAAATTAATAGGCACATTCGGATAGGTGCTTTGTAACTTGGCCTCGATCTCTCGTATTTGGTCATCAATTTGGATAGCCCTCTCTTCGCAAATCTCCTCATCAAAGAGAATACCATTAGCTTCCATCTCCCGTAGTACGTGGCAATCCTGTCCATCCAACAAGATTAATGCTCGCTGTGCAGGAGTAGCCTCAGCCCATTGTCGCAAGAAGACTTGATGTGTCAATTCTGCATCATAGACGGCATACTCTTGGAGAATGGGCCACGGTATGTCTGACGTAGTGATATCCTTCTCCCAATACTCCGTCTTGACAACATCCAGCTTGACCGGTAGACCATAGTGCAATGCAACATCATTGAGAGAAGGGAAGATAGCCTTCTGCTTCATTAGGATGTAGTGAGCTACTTGACAGTCCCAGATACGCTTACCAGCTAAGGAGACACCATTGTTAAAGAGCCAATGATAGTCAAACTTGCCATTGAACATAACAAGAAGATCACAAGCATTAATAGCGTCTTGGATGAATCCTTTAATTCCCGGCCATTGTTCTGCCCCTGCTTGTTCATTGTTTACTTTCCACGAGGCACATACTAACTTGTTCCTATTGTCAAATGGGTTCCCCTTGTTGTAGATGTCTGTCTCTGTGTCTAGGGTTAGTGTTTTCATATCGTCTACTGGTCATAAAATATATTCCCCTCTACGTGGAACGTCAGGTCTGTGAACCCTCTATCCAAAAAGATCTGTTCGTATTCCCCACACAATTCATCCGCACGTTCGTATGTTCGACATAAGCAACATACAGTGGACTGAGGATGGTTGGTGAAGGTGTGATCTGTGCGTACTACCATAAAGATAGTACTCTTGTTAGCTATCCTGCTGATGATCGACCCTTTCCATATAACTACCTTTATCCGGTATATTTACACTTCGACAAAGTTCTTGAAATATCCCCTGTCCCCATGCAGAAAAACCCTCTGAGTTTTTACTACAATAGTAGTCTGAACCAGAATACCCGTGAAAGATATAATAGTCAGGCTCCTCCTTAACTGATTCTATACCAGAGTTAAGTCGCCACTGATCACTTCCTAGATAACCCCCATACCAAGTAGCAAAGATTTTATAGAGGGGTTCTTCCTCTTCGGATGATATTTTCACCTTAACCCATTTATCGGGATAATAATCAATCACCATTGCCTAAACCTTGGAACGTAATTAGGATATGCCCTAGCACGTAGTAGCTCATAGGCTAGTCTAGCCCTGTCTGCTGGTGTCATGCTAGGGCTTCGTTGATAGCTGTGATTGCTGCTTCACACCGCTTACCTTTCCCTGCAACGTGATTAAGAGCATCCAGCGCCACCCGCAGGGCAGCGTCTTTTCGCTTGTTGTCAGCCCTTGCTATGTCTCGCTCTGCCATGCACATACGCCACAGTTCAGGGATTACGTCCCATTCGTCTGCACCATGCACAGTGGTTGTCATTTCGACCATTGCTCGGCCTACCTCTGCCAATGGTTTCAACCTCTCGATTTCATCCAAGGCTTTCACCAATTTTGTGGTCAGTGCGTAGATTTCTTCATCCGTCAGCGGCTCTGGCATTGGCGCAGGGTGGGTGTAGATAAGTCCTGATGCTGGTTTGTTCCACCAGATCACGTTGTCTCGCAGTGTTGTATTCTGCATTTCAACTTCATCAAGTATCTTGCCAACAGGCTCACTCGGCTCTAAGGGTTTATCAACCCGTGCTAGGGCTGCTTGCAGTTCAACTATCACGCTTTCAAGGCGCTTGGCTTCGTCTGCGTTATCGTTCATGCAGACCATGCACTGTTCAACCATTTCGGCTTGCTGGGCAAGTTGCTTTCTTAGCGCATTGTTGTCTGCTATTACTTGTTTCAGCTTGTGGCTATCTGAATAAAGTTGGTTTAATTCTTCTCTGCTTGGCATATCAAAATCCTTTCTGATCTAGCCCACAATTAGGGCAGTAATAACCGTTTGCTGTCACATAGAACAGTTCGTTGCCGCAGTTGCAGTGCCAATGGGGTTCGTCGCGTTGACACTGGGCTATTAACCGACCGCGCTCCAATGTGCATTCAGGACACGTAAGCCACAGGGTTCCTATTGGCGCAACTGCTGTCCATTCGTGGCTGCAGGAAAGACAGGTGGCTTTGCCCACAAGGTGTGGGCGGAATGCCTGGAAGTCGATTACTTCGCTCATTTCATCTTCTCCCACACCGCTTGCTCGACGGCACGGGCAAACTCAACCATGTCAGCATCGCATTGCGGTTGCTCTGCGTATAGCATTACGATCTCGTCATCTCGCAACTTAGGCAGCGGCTCTGGCTTGCTTGCAGGGTGGGCAACTTTCAATGCCGCTTCAAGGCTAACGCGAGTCGCCTCGCTTGGTGTCCCTGTACGCCATTTGGCGGGATGCTTTGGGAGTTCATCAGTGCGATTCCAGTAGTCATTGTTGGCTACAAGATAGGCAGCGATCATTTCGTCAGTAACAACAGGTTCAATCTGCTCTGGCTTGCTTCCTGGGTGGGTGAATAGCGGCGTAGCGTGCCACATCTCCATATCATTCCACTCTAAAAAATGCTTAGGCGGGTATGACTGCAATTGCTTAAAGCCTGAATGCACGTTTGTATATTCCCACGCATAAGGCTCACTCGGCTCTAAGGGTTTATCAACCCGTGCTAGGGCTGCTTGCAGGGTGGCGATGGCAGCATCCATATCACCAGCACAGTTTGCATAGTCAGCAGCAAGCCATAGCGCATCAAGCACTGTCTGGATGTCGGTCTTGGTCATCATAGTGTTTCCTTCGGAATTGGTTTCCACAAAATAGGACGTGAAGGCCACAGGTCGCCATCGGCCTCAGTCCAGTAGGTGCCTTTAGGCCACTCGCCTTTGTAGGTGCATGGAAATACACCAGTGCTACCAGCTTCAATCACAAGAAACCGGGTGCCGTCTTTAGGGCAGTACATCGCGTCATTCCAACCAAGTGATTTCAACCCTTGGTACTTGTCAAACATTTCCTTGAGCAGCACCACTTCACCTTTGTCGCGGTACTCAATGCGCCGCTTTTCGGCTTCGCGCCAGATGTCTTGTACGTTCATGCTTGCTCCTTTAGTTTGCGAATTTCGTTAGCCGCATCGCGTACACCAATCCACCCGGTAAGTTCTTGTGTAAGCTTCGCAGCATCCTCAATCGCTTCTTCATACGCAGCCACCATAGCGGCGCGGAGTTGGGATTCGGTGTAGACCTTCTGGCCGCATCGCTCGTGTAACCATTCGCCCGGCGTGGGCAGTGGGGTTTTCATAGTGTTATATCCTTATAACGTGCAATTGATGGTTCTATCAAACATTCTCTTTTTCCGTGCCTTTGGTCGGGGATTGAGTCTAAGTCTCCGACCAGTTTATTCTTGGACAGGTGAAGGAAACGAAGTTGATCATATCCAACATCATTAACCTTCCCAATACCAAGAATCCAGTCTGCCTCAGCTTGCTTGGCTGTTTTTGCGTTGGCAACGTTGCCCATGGTTAACCATCTTACACCTTCCCCAGACCCATCGGCTTGACAGATACCAATTACGGGGCAGTACTGCTTCGCCAGTTCTCGTGCCCATTGATAAATTCCACCAAGTCGTAAATCCTCCCGATCATTTGTGAATCCAGTAACTTTGTCCAACTGATCGGCCACAATCAAAGATGGTTTCAGTTTAGCACACAACTCCTCAACTGTTTTCTTATGCACCACACCACTGTCAAAAAGTTTGATCTTATTGTGTGTTAACAACGAATACTCATCCTTGTGTTTGGAGATATCCGAGTACAACGACACCAGATCAAGACCCAATGCTGCTTGATAACACCGTAGCATTACCTTGCTACCCTGCTCCTCGTTGTTAATCCACAGTATGGGGCCACTGGAGGGGTCTACAAGCTGTGTAGCCATGAAGGTGACCTCACTGGCTAGGAAAGTTGTTTTGCCCGTCTCAGGCCTTGCAAACACGACACCAAAATCTCCCTTTCGTAAACTCCCTAGCATTTCGTTGAGTGTCTTTAGCCTCCATCGTAGTCCGGGTTTCTGGATTGATTCTGTTACTAGCTCCTGTAAATCATCAGTAACAAAGTTAAGATGGTAGTCGGAATCGCTACTAGACTGAGCAAAGTTATCTGCTTCAACAACATAAGCATCAAGTTGATTGCGGAATTTTTCACGGTCTAGGCGTCCCTCGGCTACCTCGTAGGAGGACAATGATAATTGCTTTAATAGTTTTCCCTCTCGTATTGCGTTGATAAGTTGATGAGTTGTTTTCTCGTTGGCAATGGTCTGATCGACCTGTTCGACAATCTTGGCTACATATTCTTTGTCCTTGTGAGGAGTCGAGAACACCAAGTTAGCAAGGTCAGCACCAGATAATTCAATGGTATCAGGATGACTAGCATGGTAGTTATCAATACAAGAGAAGATGCCTTGAAGATCTTTTGGGAAATCCTCAATAGAAAGTTTACCTTTACAGGAACACCATTGTTCATAGTTAAGTAGAAGTTTAAGAATTGAAAGTTCAGGAGTCATACAGTGTATTCTTTATTAATTAATACTATATTAATTATAGTATATATATAGTATTATAATATTTATATAGTATATACATATAGTTTACCACACTTTTAAAGATTTGTCAATAGTGGTAAAATTACCACATTAATTTATCTTTAATAAATGGTATAGTATACTCCTTTGGATCGAGTGGTGTACAGACAACCTTGGCTTTGAT
>JAULBU010071229.1:0-10495 GCA_032358235.1 Odonthalia washingtoniensis | reverse complement strand
TTGTATTATTGCACACGTCGGGTTCCTACCGATGGATTCAAACGGTCAGATTGCGAAGCGCGAGGTCCTTTCTGGGAATGGCGGGAAGTATCGCGGTGCGCCATTGCTGCCCGCTGAGACAGTAAGATTAGATTTTGAGGTCCGTCTTTCTGACCCAAAATGGGGGGGTCTTCTTCTTTCTTGTGCCACAACTCGACGGTTGAGTTCTCAATTGACTGGCCGTGTTCGAGCATCTCGATAACATCCGAACGTAAAATCTTGACTGTTCGACCACTGACTCCAATGTGGATTGGATCATCTCAGTGAGGGACTGTCTAACGATTGACGTGAGACTGTCGCGAAGATTCTGGAACTGCTCCTCCAATTCGGGCTTACGAGTAAGTTTCTCTTCCAGACGTTTGGTTAGATCTGTCACTTGTTTGTTGATGTCGGCAGATTCCTTACAACAAGTGCGCTGGATGATTATCTCGTGAACGAGTTGTTCACCAAGTGGTGCGGGAGTACCGGTAAAACCGTTCCTCGAGGCCGCGCGGGTAGCGTTGCTCGAACCATCTGGTAACATGCCGGTCATGGACCGTGTCTTTCGCAATCTGGGCTTCGGGATGCCCGTAGATGTATTCTTGTTGTTCTACATTTGTTGTCAATTGCCACCTATGGTGTTTCTACGCTTAGAGACCAAATGTAGTGCAATGAACTCCGCAAAACACGCGTGGACGAGTCACTAAAGGGAGTTCTAATTCTTTCGTTCCGACTAGCTCGTGAGTCTGCGCTCCTCCTAGGGGAGGTTTGAAAATGGGTAGTAAAAGGGTCTAGATGTGGTTGAACTATCCCAACGAATGATCCAGTCGGTTGCTGAACGAACGACAAGAGCCCATGAGTGATTGCGAAGGCACAATAAGTACGGGTGTACGAATGGGTTGGTCAAACACCTCGTAAGAGAGAGGGTTCAATAAGAATAATATCGTAATTAGCACGGTCAACGTGAGGCGATCGAAGGTGTGCGGTTGTAAGGCGAGGTCGAGGGCTAACGTCTGCAAAGACGGGTGGAGGACGGAGCCGAAGTGGATTCGTAGGCGATACGAAGTCTAACTTTGGGGTCACTTTCAGTCTTGAGGCTGCTGGTCTTGATTAAAATCGAAAGGTTAAAGTGGGAAAAAACCCTGTAAGTACGTCTTTTCCGCCGCCGGTTGGCGGTAGGTGGATCATACAGGGAATGACGGACAGCGAATTACTGTATCCTGCTTAGTAATTATCCCATCGTCATAAAAGATACGTGGCATTGAGATGGAACACGTGACATGGAGATAAATTTCCTTGTCTCGCCCGCTCGCGAGCAACGTGGCAAATAGTGACTGGAACGTGGCCAATTGGTCACGCTTCGTGACAACAAGGAATAATGAGCACAGAGGCCAATCGAACTCGGAATGCCTGTTGCACTACAAAGGGGGATATGAGACGGCCACAAATCTTGGATGGTTGCCACTGTTCGACTCAGCATTGATGATTTAAAGGTGGCGGAGTCGTTCGTCGAAGACAGTACGGGCGGTTGGGAGCTGATCCAAGATTATGCGTGTAGGGTGCGGTGGAACGACTTGAACGGACAAGGGCAATAATTTACCGTAGCCGAAAGAGCTTCGTATTAGATCACAAGTTTCGGTGGTAGATTCCGCTTCAGAGGTGCTTGTCATTATTCGGATTAGAAAGGATGTGGTCCAATTCTCCTTAAGTAGGATCCACATGCCGCCCAAGCGGTGGGTGGAGAATCGTACTGTACATATCGGACAGCAAGTTAGTGCATACTGTACACTGACTTCGAAAATCACGTGGCGGGGGTGTTAATAGCTCAAACACGGGAAAAGACGTAGATAGTGACCTAAGGCCACACTTATGTCACGTTTTCGTGACCGGATGTGACATTAGTCACGATTCGGTATGCGTACTGTAGGCGCAACGATTGAGCTCAAAAATGACGAACACGTGTTACAATTAATTGCTTCACACGACCCTCTTTTCAAGAGTAAGACACCATGTGTCGGTCCCAAAAACGTTACGTTGACCACTACTTCATTCCAATTGTTGAAGTTGTTCTAGCGACTTAAGGTATGTCGACCGATTTTCTGTTCGTTTGCGTCTTGTTATCCTTTCCGTCATTTGACATTTGTTAATTACCGGAATTACTACGTACGTTTTGTTATTAAATCACTATGAGTGCTGTTGATCTTTTAACCGACCTTGTAGAGTCAGCAGTTTCAACCACTTGAAAAGTTGCAGAAAATTTGTAAAGATTTTTTTTGATTTTCTCTAGTGGTATAGAGTTTGAAGGCGTTGATTATCCAGTTATTAGGGCGTTGAATTAAACTTGAGGTTATGTTTTTATGCTTATCTATGTATTTCCTGTTAAATTCTCCGCCGATGGTTATTATAGTAATTCGCAGGGTAGGCGTTAAACCCCTCATAAATGAGGCGATGAGCCAGGTTCGTACTATGGATTTGAATTCGGAATGGATACATATGAAGTTAGTTTGGAAAGTACCAATAGACTAATTGAATTTTTGACTGGTTGCCCCACACGAGGTGTGGGTGTGATTGAACATAATATCAGACCGTATCTATGATGTGAAATATTTCCCAACCCATAACTGGGGATTGTGGTCGTTCGCAAATGAAAATTCGGTAGTTGAAATTGTAGTTACGAATTTTAAATTCGGGAGTATCGGCTCCGATTGTTCGGGGGAAGCCGATAATGTTGAAATGGAGGGGCGACTCCCAAGGGAGGTAATGGTTTTGGTATCGATGGGTAATATCTTGCGTGGGAGGTGTATTGTTTCGGCGCTATTAAAGAGCGGTAAAGTTTGTCATTTCCAGGTAAGTGTATCTGTTAGGTTGAAAAGCACCAAGAGGAACGCTAGTCGCTACTCCCCCTCATGGGTGTGGTGTGTGTTTTTGTTGTCGTACGGATTGAAAGCGGGGAGGTAGGAAGTATGACGGACCGAAGTTCGGTTGTTTTCAACACAACGAAGTTGGTAGGGTTACATTAATTGTTGAGAGGGACGTTGGGTTTGACTAGGTGATGTTGATGGCTGATTGTGAACGACATTCAGGACATGGGGAGTTTGGCTACCACATGATGATGTGGGTTGTGAGAGGTTGTGTTGAGTTGCATTGTGTATGCCGTTCCAGAAATGTTCCGTATTTGTCACCGCTCTCCATGTGGGGAGATATGTGCCGTGTTGAAAACACGTGATGTGAGCATGTTTTGTGTCGGGCCGCGTCCCAAAGGTGTGCATTTGTTGTGTGTTGCGACTCCCCGTGGAGGTAAGAATTCTGTCTCGTATACAGGGAGTGTTATAATATCGTTACGGTGGGGTGTGTGATGTTGGGTTGGAGTCGGCGTCCGTTGCGGATGATTTGTTTATCTGAAGTTGTCACCGTTGTTGTTATTTCGGCACCATGTGAGGAGTTGTATTCAATTCGCAATTTCTTGTACACGTGGACCCAAAAGGTTTTTGTTGCACATGTATCCCATTTGAGCGTCTAAAAAATAACTTCTATATTACCGTTGAAAATTATATTGTAACATCCACGATGGCGCTACTGTCCAACTAATACTGAAAACCAGGTCCAATTGCCAGTTTTTTCATTTTTTTCATTATCATTTTCTTTGTTTCCAGGTTCTGGTCACCAGTGTTAGGGATTATTTAAGCCGATTATATCCTGCGATCGAGTTGTTGATATCGGCCGTCAACTCAATCTTCTTCATTTTATAGTAGCTCACTAACTTGTTCCTCAGGAGGTGCCTGATGGGTTCCCAGGTATCCTCAGCCGGCGTATAGACGAACCACTAGACTCGGTAAGTTAATTATCCTATTTTTTCGTTTGGGTGCTGTTTGTCGGTGTTGATTCCGTCGTCCACTATCCGTTCGATGACGTATTATTCTGTTTCTTTCGACTGTTAGTCGTTGTTACTCATCTCAGGGTGTGGGTCTGTTTCCCCAGGCGGGGTCTGTTCATAATCGGTTTTTTTCGAGTTGATGTTATCGTGTTCCAGGTTTTTGGTTCTTCTTTCATTCTCATGTTCGATTTTCAGGGTCATCGTTTTCATTGTTTCCTTTCTTTGAGGGAGTTGTGTCGTCGTTAAGGATGTTATGTTTCTCGTCATCATCCTGAAGCATGTTTGTTGAATGAGATAGTTCCCGGTTATTGTCCTCCTCTGTAGTCGAGTATAACTACGGAGTTAATTCTTCGTCCGTCATTGAACGTATGGCTTGTTAAATCTCCTCTAGAGTGAGTGGATAGGGAGTCAGGACTACACGTGATCGTGAAACTCTCTCAACAGACTTGTTGGGTCTTTCGACTACAGCTCTATTTCCTTTTACATCGTTAAACTTATACTGGCCGTCAGTTACCGCAGCCAGTTATGGAGGTGTTCTAGTTACACCCGTCGTTCGACGCGTGAGAATATCCAGTCATATTCTAAGATTTTCTCCGTCTGCCGCCTTAGTCGGGCGTCGTAGTTGTAGTTACGTTTTCAATGGGCCTGTTACTGGTCAAGATTCCCCTTCGTTTTGTGAAGGAAGGTTTTCAGCCATGTCTTCAAGATGTCCCTGGCCTTCTTTGGGGTTTAATATTTTAAAAATTCTGCTTTCAACGCCAATGTTGGTGGCGGGCGTGATAATACCAGTTTAAACGGTGCTAGAGCTGTTGAATTGTGTGGTTCGAAATTATAGGCGTGTGTTAGGGAGCCCGTACAGAGGTGCCAATTAAAAATAAGCAGAGACCAGGTTAGAATACAAGAACGTAGAACTTACTGAGCAGAACTAATATACAGGAACGGAGAACCGAGAGTACTTTTGAACAGAAAATCTTCACCGAGTGTGAGTGATTATCCTTTTTATTTACATGACAACCTGTAGCATTAGCTGCTTAAGTAGCAGCGACATTATAGAACAGAACAATTAATAACTAAGTACACGTAATTCCAAATGATACTATTACTACTTGCCGAGTAATAATATGTCGTGAGCGAACGATGTTGAATCAACGGACATAGTAGAGACATTTGAATTATACGCAGACGGATGTGACCTAATAAATTACTTGTCTTTATAATATGACAAAAGTGTCATATTAATACTCCTCCTCTTTTATCCAAAGTTCTTTACAGAGCTCTTGCTTTCGGCCACCTTTCCAAGTTCGACTGACAATCTTCTAGTAAAAAGTGTCAGCTGAAGTAGGTCTGTAAGCTGACCGTCTTCCTTGATCAGTGGGTCAGCCAGATTTACATTTGCGGGTACCCATGAAATTTTTTCATCCGCGCCAGTCTGAAACCCGAATCTGATGCATCTCACATCTCCGCGAATAGAGCGATCAATAAATTTCCGCTGTGTAAATAATGACGTAAAGAGGTCTTTGGAGTCTACATAGAGCCTCATTTTGATTTCGAATCCCATAATCTCCGAGTAAGCTTGCACAAACATTTCCCCTTCGTCTATACCTTCCGTAGCGGTTACAATCTCCGCCACAAGCACACTTTTTACAGGGCGCTTAGATTTGCGTGAAATCCATGATAGGGCATGATAAATCCCAATTTTGTTCATTTATCCAACCGAAAGACCTGTGATAACTCCAATCTGTCTATTGTCATCACTGCGTGAAGCATCTTTAAAAACAAGTACGCTTAGTTCGTAATCCTTTTTGTCGGTTGAGCGAGGATAGGATATCTTCGCACCAAGTTTCTTTAGCTTCCGTACTATGCTGATATGCTTATCATGTGAGAATCCTTTGTGTCTGGTGCCTTCTTTTGTAAGTAACTGTAATAAAAAGAACTGAATGGTGATACATCTGTGCCAATCCATCCAATTGAAATGTTGACCGATGCATATACCGATTTCTCCATGGTGTTTAATTTTTCTTCGGCTTGCTTGCACCTTTGCCTAGCAAATGAATACTCTTTTACTGCATCCATCTTGTCATCAGCATCCGTTTCAACCGTGAAGTCCTCGTTTTGAGTAGTGATTATGCCAAAGAACCGAAGTCTTCCTGGCCCGTGGTTGACTGTGCCAAGCTCAAATGTTTTGTGAAAGTTGTGCAAGAATATCTTTGCATTTTGATCGACTCCAGCTTCTTTTAGATCGTCTACAATCTTAGCAACGAATAGTACTAATTTTCCTTCCTCTCTTTTGAATAAGAGCTGAGGTATGAACTTAGATTGCGATAGCTCAAGTTGAAACATGACATCATCTGATTGGTTCTGCCACTTCGCATTTGCATTTAGCAATACATAGACAGCTGTTAGTAGGAGCCACAGTTGGTTCAATTTCATTTGAATTTCTCTCGGAGGTCTAACGTAAACGTCCCGATATGCTCTTCTAGTCTTCAGAAAGGCAGATTTTACGTCAGATTTGTATACAGTCCATGAATTTAGAGATGCAATTGATTCCACAATCCGTAGTCCTGTCGGTGGTCATGTTGAACAGCCTTTGTTCAGTATGTCTTTTAGATTGTCTTCGTTTCCATGTGATGTGATTCTGGATTTCAGCTTGAGCGAATAGTCATCATTTTGTTTGACTTTGTAGAGAGTGTGACTGCTGATTATATTTGAACAATGGGTACTTTATTTTTCGGGACAATTTTTACAGTTTTAAGGAAGTTATCTTCTCCTTCCTTATAGGAGTTGATGAGAGGGAATTTCTCAAATCCGTGTGCTTGGTGCGTAAGGAATGTTTTGTTCCCAAAATATTTCACCATCGAGAATAGAACATATTCTACAAAACATGACACTTCCATTATAGTTTCTTGTGTTGTATCGGCGGCATTGCTGGAGCTGTCTGTCATTGTGTTCGTAAATTTCCATGTCTCATTCAATATATCAAGGCATTCGCGATCACCGTCTTCGTATGCAATGTTTAGCCTACCATTGTTTTTTACAGATTTCAGAACACCGTCGTAAACCGTTTCATCTTCAGGTCAGTGGACTGTATATGATCTCCAATGCCAGGAGAAAATTTTGAGTCGTCATGCAATAAGTCGGCATCACTAATCTCAAGTGACGCAGTACCGTCTTCTATTATCAAATTATATGCATTGCTAAAATATAAATTTCCAGTGGTTGTGCTAGTGAGATAAAAGAGGAGCTCATCTATAGTGTCAATCCCTTCTTGCACATCCTGTGCGAGGCCATATTGTGGCGTTGCGTGTCGTAAATCTTCAATAGCAACGGTGCGAACGTGCTGATATTTTCTGGTAATCTTGACTGATCTAGCATCATAGTCAATTGATAGAATAGTTTGGCCGCCGTCCATGTGCCTCTCTTTGCGTGTTGATTTTTAGAGTATATCTCAACAAGATTACCAATATTGAGCGGAGGTTCTTCAACAGCCTTTGATTTTATAATTAGAACAAGATTCCTTTTAGCTTGCAGTTTCTCATGGGCAGAAATAATCTCTTTGGGTATTGCGTTGTCCGCTGGAGTAGGGGAGATTGGCTTTGTAAAGCCTTTGGCGAGCTCAAATGCGAACAGAGTGTCATTACCACATGAAATATTTGATAGTTTTACTGCTCTGTATGAGGCCAGGTGACTGTTATGAGTTTCTCCAGCATCTTGTTTCAGCCGTAGATAAATGCTGCGGATAACTCGATGTTTTAACTCAATAGCATTCTTACTGTGCAGTCCAGGTGGTACAGGGCAGATTTTGATTCCAACATCGTTCAGATATGCCTTGAAGTCCCCAATTTGAAATGCTTTGTCCGCATGCGCAGATTTTGGGTACCACAATTGTGATACCCACGGAGCTTCAAACGCGACAACTGCATCCTTTAGTGTAGCTGAATCAACTGCCATGACAGTTGAGAACCTGGAAACGAGTTCCATACTGTGCATAAGACGTATGTCGTCTAGACAAAAGTGGTCAATACAAACTATTTCAATAAATTATTTGCTCTGCAAACTTAGGGATACTTTTCAGTTTGGCTGTAGTTCGGCAGCAGAACGACAAAAGGAGCAGTCTTTTATTTATTTGGAGATATAAGACGCCACCGCATCGTTCCAAAAGTTGTTTCTTTCAAACATCAGTCTATAGTATATGTAGTTGGCGTGTACACAAACATGTTTGTGAACCTTATCAACTACTGATTTGATTTCGGACCAGATTTTATCGCAGAGCATATTTCCATTTGAGCTGGTAAGTACACAATTTGCGACTGGTTTTAGAACAGAAGACATCTTAACATAGCTGAGAAATTGATAGTCCATTAGCGAGATGTATTCAGGATCCCCGTCAACAAAAAAGGAAATCAAATTGCGCTCAATATGTTCCAAGTTGACTTTGCGCGTTACATTTCTGCCGATAACCCACTGGGACGAACGTCCTAATACAAGACGTTTTATCTGACTTTGATGTCCAGAGTCAGCGTTAGCGTTAGCAGTAAGTACTATTGAACCGAGGATGCGACGAACAGCTCTCCTGTGATTTCCTATACAATACTGCGAATGAGAGTGACCGTTGAGACTGCTTGGTAAAAGGTTAAGATCAATAGGTTGAACAATACCAAGTTTGGGAGCAAGCAGATTAAGTTCCAAAAACCAAATTGCTGGAAACGGTGCTCCGTCATCACCAAGCGGGCCTCTCTGTCTATTCTAAGTCTTTTCCTCATTATTTGTGCAAGCTGTTTAGCCAACCAGTGAGGCCTTATTGAAGGAGACCGTTATTTTTCATTTACCGGATTTGAGTACTTTGGGCAGATGAAGCAGAAACAGATGGAATAGGTTCCGATTATCAACGCTTTAAACATGAGATGGGAGATATCCATCTTCGTTATGGTAGCGTACCCAGTGTCCGTACTTTCCGCATTGGTTACATGGGTGCTTCATTTTTAGGGCATCATATTCTGTCAAATAGCCGTAACCGAGATGCTCTCTTTAATGGACTGGGGAAAATGTGGCACGAGGTTTTAGTGTGGTCAGTTCTTTGGTTAGTAAAGGAATGAAATGTTTGTGTATTGATTTGTTCTTTTCTGGCCGTTTGGTGAGCGGGGTAACCTATTTCCCTACTACCGTGGGTAGCTTGATGAGCTAATGGGTTTGAAGGCACGATAGTGTCTTCGTCAACTCTGTCGTCGCAGTTGACAACAATCGCAACGCAATGAATGCGCGGGAAACGTCTCGCTCTTCGCACTGATGATTGATCAGACTAGGCGTGGTTGGTCAGTCTTTTCTCCTACCTGGGTTGATTTTTCCTTACGGTTCGAACGTGTTGTGAAATACTGATTGTTTGTCTAATGTCTACTTTTATTCTTATTCTTCCCATCCTGATTGAAGTGGGATTTAAGTATGCGAACAAGATCCCAATAAATGATACGAGTAAGAAACATTGCGTAAAGGTTACTGATTCTAATTCGAGTAATTCTTCTAATTAATAATACACACGTGTGAAATCACAAGTGTAGAGATTCAGCTTTTCATCACCTAATCCCGTGACTTGCCCAGTCCGTAAGTTTATCCGAGTGCAGTATCATGATACCAAAACTGCATGAGAGTTTTGTCTTCTCATGTGATGTACCACCTGTACATACTGTTGATGTGCCACCTGTAAATACTGTTGGTGTTCTACCTGTAGATTTGTGGTAAGTTAGTTGTCCAGTATACATTTTCAATGATTCCTTGTGGGTTGCGTAGCTTCTTCTCCATTCTTTCACTTTCCGCGCGAATCCTCCTCGTTCCTTTATTGGATTCATGTAACTCTCTTTCATCAACTTCTCTGGCTGTGCCTGTTCCCTCTTTCTACTTTCGTCATCGCATACAACGTCGTCTTTCTTTAATGAACTTTTCGATTTTTACTACCCTTATCTTTCAACCTTCTCTACATTACTTTACCCAAAATCCGTCATTACCAACGATCCCGACATGTCGTCTTCGTCAACAATCATCATCCCGACAATTCATCACCAACAATTATCATCCCTTCATTTGATCATTAGCAATCATCATCCCCAACATTGTTATCATCAACGTTTATCATCCCCAACATATTATAACCAACGGTTATCATCCCCTACATATTATCAGCAACGATTTATCATCCCCAACATTTTATTATTAGCAAATGTCATCCCAGCTTACAGTCATTCGCTTTACTCAGCCATTCCCCACATTACCAACTCACCCTCCTCATCCTTCTCCTCATTTTTCATCCCACGAAGAGCTCGTCGATGTGTCATATCGACAGTACTACAAATAGTAAAGTACGCAACAAGAACAAAATTGAAAATGCTACTTACAAAAGATATATTACGCACACCAGGTACGGGTATCATAAATGAAATATTCGGTTGTTATCCAATAAAACTTGAGATCGTAACATCGTGTCTCGATGTTATGAACCTAAACAATATGATTGTAGGAAATATAAAAGTGGGAAGTAATTAGTAAATTTGTAATAGCATTCAGTGTTGATAGCGGTTGGAAAAAGAAGAAATGAAATGAACATACCTCGTATCG